>JBBPMJ010000494.1:0-24771 GCA_038090255.1 Austroboletus niveus | reverse complement strand
GCCTGCAATGCTCGCTGCACTCCATCATCTCGTGCAATCAATCGACGTGCATTACTGGGAGCATAAGTCCGAGATTAACCGTCAGCAGAAGCCATCCGGTAACAAATCCTCCAATGCCAAATCTGATATCAAGCCCGACAACAAGTCCGGCAGATCAAAGAGCAACAGCTCCAAGGGCAAGTTCGCCACCACTTCCTCTGCTCCTGGTACCTCTGGTACCTCCAACTCTCCTCCTAAGCCCGACCTCTCTTCGAAGCTCGGCAAAGACGGCAAGCTGACCGCTGCCGAATGCAAACGCCGCTTTGACAATAAACTCTGCATGTTCTGTGGTCAAGGCAGCCACATAGCCAAGGATTGCCCGCGGTCGATGTCAAAGGCATCCAAAGCACGCGCTGCCATGACAACTCTGGAAGCTAAACCAAAAGCCTCCTCCAAGGCGAAAAAATAGAGCGCAACCTCCATGGCTCCACACAGCCGGATGGTCGCGTTGACTCTGAATGTGCAATCAAGGAGCTCCATCTCAATGTGTCCACTCTCTCAGATCCCCGATTTCTTATGCCCTCCATCTCTCTAGTATCATATGATCTCCGTCCTTTCCCCACATTAGTAGACTCTGGCTCCTCTGACTGTTTCATAGACACCACTTTTGTGAATAAGAACAATCTTTCCACCTACACTGTCCCTCTGCTTATGCTCCGTCTCTTCGATGGCATGTCAAATTCCACCATCACTCAAGCTATTGACCTCTCCGTCCTCTTCAAAACCGGTGATATCACCTCAATGATGTTTTATGTCACCCTGCTGGATGGCTCCTGTGCTTTGGTCCTTGGACACAACTGGCTTACCTGCTACAATCTGTTGATTGACTGGGTCACAAGCAGTATCTCTTTCCATTCTACTCCACAGCCCAGTCCCACACTTCCAAGCTCGCCCCCAACTCCTAAGGCATCTCCGCCTCCGGTTGTCCCCTCCCCAGATCCGCCACATTTCTCTGACCGCAAGGCTCTGCCCATCGCTCTCATCAATGCTCCCGCATTCGCGCTGGCCTGTCGCCTACAAGGTTCCATGCAGTTCAGCATGCACATTTGATCAAGAGAAGGTGATCTCCATGCCGCAGCTACTGAACCTCCCGAACAGATTAATCTCTCTGGTGTTCCGTCGGAATATCACGAGTTCTCCGACGTGTTTAGCAAACAACAGGCAGATACTCTGCCCCCTCACTGTGAACACGATTTCAAGATCGATCTCGAAGAAGGTACCTCTCCTCCGCTCAGCACCACCTACTCTCTCTTCCCTTCCAAACTTGAGTCTCTCTGTGCCTTCCTAGACGAGCATCTCTCCATAGGATTTATTCAACCCACCTCCTCCACACATGCCGCTCCAGTCCTCTTCGTCCACAAGAAGGATGGTTTCCTCCATCTTTGCATCGACTTTTGGAGACTCAACAAGATCACCAAGAAAGACCACTACCCACTTCCCTGCATTTCCGACCTCCTCAATGCCCCAAGCCATGCCAAGGTATATTCCAAAATCGACCTCCAGCATGCGTATCACCTCATCCATATCGCTGAGGGCGACGAATGGAAGACCTCCTTCCGCATGCGGTATGATTCCTACGAATGGCTTGTCATGCCATTTGGTCTTATGAATGCCCCGGCGGCATTCCAGTGGTTCATTAATGTTATGATTCGCTGAAACCCCTCTCTCTTTTTCCTCGCTTCATTTACCATGTACACCAATGGACCTTGACCCTTGCTGTTCGAGCCCCGCTTGGGCCTTTTCTTTTACCACCGTCTTTGCAATACCGCTTACTTATTTAGTGTGACTCATCCACAGCTGTATTACCAACACTTATCTGATGCCATCGCATCCATTCCGTAGTAACTCAGCTTCTTCATGATCCCATCGCTTTCTATCGCTGATTCATCTTCTTCCATTAACCTACCCTTAATTGCTTGGCTTGCGTATATAAACCTTCGATACTCAGGTGTATTCACTATCTTAGACCTCCTGCAATTTATCTAGTATCTTGGAGTTGCTCTCAGATCCCCCAGTCCTCATCCTACTGTCGAGTGGACACTCCCTCTGAACCCTCGATCTGTTGCTAGTCCTGCGATGTCTCCAAGACCCGTTGATCCCTCGGTCCTCAACGGTCCCAGAACCTCTGCCAAGGAAGACCCTTGAGCGGACCCCCTTTGACCCGACGTTAGTCTTACACCGGCCTTAGCTCCCCTGTCAAGGAACCCCCTTGTTAGGCCCCCTCGTCCTGTCTGCTGTATAGCGACAGTAAGCCCTCGAACCTCTGCAGGCCTACGCTTGACCACGTTGAGCATAACATCGAACTCTTGACCTCCTATATAAGAAAAACCCCTATCGGCACAAGGCCACTAGGACTTAGATGTTTTCCACCATAACTTATCACATGACTGCTTACATCAGCAGTCTAGACCACAAGTCATGTGACTTGTCACATGTCCAAGAGCTAGACCCTTATCTCTTATCTATGATGTCATAATGACGTCACACCTCATGTTTCACATGATGCATGCTTCTTTACTTCTTTCTCTCATGGACATGCTTCTTTATGACTCATGCATTCTTATCAGCCAATCATGTAATTCTTTCTTATCATGGTATGATATCTCTTTATAGTATTTACACAAACATGTACATACAGTAGAATAGTATATAAACCCCCGGACTTCGAGGCTGGAGTCCCCAGCTTTGAAGTCTTGGAGATTTCCTCACAAGCTTATTGCTTTAAGGACCAAAGTGGTCATCAACTCTACTCTTTTGCTTTATCTTTATTGAGTTGTTTCACAAAGGCCCAGAACAATCCAAGATACTCAGGGTTCCCCCAGTTCCTTTGTAATCCACTCCTTGTGGTACCGGTGAAGATTCTACCCCAATGATAAGAGATTAGTAGTAACCCTACACACTGCCTTTAGCGGGGCTCATAACCTGTTGAAAGCAGGTTTCTCTGACACCCAGGTCATCCAGGGGTAGAGTGGGCAGCGAGGAAGATATCAAGAGACTGAGTGAGGAAATACTCACCCTTTGTATCTGAGGTTACTGGATAAAGTCTTGAAGAGTAGAGAGAGGGAAGTAGTCCGAGTGAAGACTGTATTGCCGACTCTAGGAAGAAATCCCTCTCAGAGTCCTGAATTTATATATGTACAGGATACATGCATAGACCATGTACAATTACTATATCTAGAGGGGATGACATGTTCACTAGATAAGAGAGAGAAATGCTATTGGTTCTATCAATAGCATTGGCCGATATGTGTCATATCTTATATGTCATGCTCAGTCAGCATGATAAGACTGATTCATCCTATTGGTTGATAATCAGAATCATATCCGATTGGATAATTGTGTTATCTATGATGTCATAGATAAGAGTCTAGACTTATGATGTCATTGTTTAGAATATTCTGATATCTAATCTCTGATAAGAGATAAGAGATCGCTTCTGGACTTTGTCCAGACCATTGTTATCATGTGATCTATCCATGTGATCAAGTCACATGTGATCTATCCATGTGATCAAGTCACATGTGATCTATCCATGTGATCAAGTCACATGTGATCTATCCATGTGATCAAGTCACATGTGTTCCATGTCATGTGCTAAAGTCACACGAACACGTGATCACAATTTCAACAGATTGTGTATTTGTTGGGATGAATTCACATGGTGATGGAATGTATGGCTATTACCTAGCATACTATGGTTTTACGTTACACGCATTTTGTTGTATCTAGACTATTAAAAGCCCTTGGATCATTTTAACTCTTGAGAACAATACTTGTACCACTTTTTCCGCTTGTACCTCTTGAGAATAACAATTGAGCTGCTTTTTCCGCTTGTACCTCTTGTGCCTGGTGTCCAAGAGTGCTAAGGCCGGCTAAGGCGCATGACATTTTGCTGATGTCGCTTGGCGGCGTGGGCAGGATCATCGGATACGTTCTATCAGCGATTGGATTCCAATTCCACCGCGCGCCCAGAGTTCTCCCGATACGCACTCTCGTTTCATAAAAACAGATATCGCAGCAATCGTCGGCGCCTTTGCATATATTTGATACATGCAAAAAGAAGGTACATTCCATTCGTCTGGCCATGTGCCCAAGCGTCCAGTGTCCAAGTCCGTGTTCCGTCCTACAACAAGTCGAGCGCCGCTCGACCAACGTCCGCCTCCTGTAGTGCTCTACCTACTATTTCGATCGTTTCCAGTCCGATATCTTCTCCCTCTTGTGTATCAGCTAGCGTTGCCACCTGCCTCTCCTGCTTTCCCTCTGCAAACACAATCGGGCGCACCTCCGTGTCGTCCGGACCACTCGTAGTCGTCTCTGTCGACAGACCGAAACCTGAATCGATGCCCTTCCACCGGCCCTGCAAATCACGGTCATGCAGCTCGCGAATATTAAGGATGAACCGGGGAATCATAGGGACCATGGTGATAACACCAGCTGTTACGAGTAAGAGTTGCCAAGTGGGGGAAACGGGGGTCGCCGAACTCGCCGCGTTGGTGAGGTAGAACATCAGTGTTCTTGTTTATCGAACGAAGTGCGTTATCGGTCGTCCCGGTGACAGGCATTCGTTTAGGAGGAACACGACAATGTAAAAGGGAAACGTGAATACCGAATCCAAGTGTAGCAATTGGGTTGAAAGACCTACACAAAGAAATAGGCAAGCCCTTCTCTAAAGAGCAGCTTCATGTATCGGTTGAGCTGCCACCGCCTCGTCACCGAGTACAGGTCGTATAATTGGGTCGCCGTGGGGATAAGGGCGAGGACAAACATGAGGATGCCAAGGACGCATTGAAGGATAATAGATATTCTCATAACGACAGTGTTGTGCGTGTAAACGCAAAACGTAACGTCGATTACTGGGACGTTGGTAATTAACAAAGACAACTAACGCTATTTCTGTTGGAAGACATACCTGAACTGGTACGGGGGCTGACCGTGCTTATATTAATGAGCTGGAGGATGCCTGTGGGTACATAAACCGAGAAGAGGAGGCCAAGGATCAACCTTGATTGGCCCCACATTGCGTACACACGCAGAAGCATCACCACTGCAACCGATGTTAGGATGAAAAGCAATGAGCTACAAAGCATGGTAACTTGCGATCTGCGGCGGCAAGGAACACCCAGAGAGAGCAAGCACATATGATAAACGCTACAGTGCCTGCAGGGTTGCACGCTTCATTTGAGGGTCACAACGTCGGTAGCGTGCTTACACCTAAGGAACCATCAGTTAAACAGGATATCCAGAAGAGATTGGATGGGTACATCTGTCATGATGGAAGATCATATTAGCAGTCGGTCTGATAGTACAAAATAGAAATACCAACTTTTGTGTCATTAGGCAGAAACGTGCTAATGACTTTGGGGATATGTGAGCACGATGAGCATTGCTTTGTATTCATGGACCTACCAAGCGGACCAAAGCTTTCCCGTGAATACAATATTAGCCGCCTTCTACATATGTGCTATGGTGGAGATGAACTTACCAACCCGTACATAGGCCAAGGTAACGGATCTGTTGAGGGGAAAATCAGTTTGAAACATACTCTTGCAAATTCTTGCATACCAGCATGAACAGCGCTGATACGCGGGTCCAGGGTTTGCGCTGTTGTGAAATAATCGGTTAGGAATTCTAGAAATCCAAAGTCTGTGACTGACCCAAACATACTCCACCTTTGTAGATCGTTAGTCGTCAGTGAGCGATATGGAACGAAATACATACCTCCTTGGGAAAGGTGAGGACTTGGAGAACAATATATAAGTAAAAGTGCCACAAAAGACATTCATAACCTAACTGTAGTCATAGCCAATGACAGTAAAAATTACGACTTTGTAAGGGAATGAGATTCGTCATCGAAAGTAATCGCAAGGAAACTTACTGGATACGTTGTCGTTTTGTTGTAGAATTCTCAGGGCATGTAGCACAACGGAAGTCATTGAGGGCAGATGCTGTACGAAGAGAGAGGGAAAGACTAAACCCGACCATGAACAGGGACCCTCGTGGGTTTAGTCGGCGAGATGCGGGCGGCGGGAGAGCTGAGCAAGTTGAAGATAGAAGCTATATATGTGAAGGACGAGGCCGGTCATGAGGTTAACTCCGTAACTCTGGACCACTCAATCATCTGTTTCATGTTGACGTTTTAGGCTGTTGGTGCTTGTGTCTAGTCCGAGTGCCAGCACATTTTATTTATTAACCTATGGCATTATTAGTTCCCTAAACTACAAGCAAGGTAGTAGTACCTGGGAAAACACTCTACGGTCGCATTGTTATGTCGTTTAGGTCTGTCCAGCCAGCGAGTACATATCCCACCTTGACATACCCTTGGCATTACTGGCGAGTGGGTATCGATGACAGCAACTGACATTATTGCAAATACATCAACCCTGCGGGGTTGTCTTTTTCCGTGTACATTTCCGCGGAGATGCAGACGCACCACAATGATTCATATGTCGTGCTTCCTCGCACTATGTAGTAACACATAGCCAAGTCCAATCGGCGAGAACTAGACGTGTGGGATTTCGCTGATTTGAATTGGTGTTATATCTACTTCGACGACCTGTGGCGGTTTCCATCACATCACTGTCAGAAGCTCTGGACTGGCCACAAAGAGATAAATGTCTCAGCGTTCAGCAAGTATTAACGGCAACTCCCGAGCTGGGGTTTTCTGGCGGTTGCCGCGGTAAGTGAACGAAATTGCACCCCTCTGCACTCCCATGCAGCGGGAAAACCGAAGCTTACTCAAACGCATCTCCTCAGGCTTCCTTGGTTTCTAGTTCCGAGGTGGTCACTAGACGAGAAGCCGAGGAGTGCTTCTTGTAAAAATTTATCAGCTGGCAGCAGACACCGATGGTCCATTGGAAGATGGCTCCATTGTACAAAGGATGTGGTGAAGCGGCAAATCCCGACGTTGTATGTCATCTGAGGCAAGTCACTTACTTAGTTAGGTCCTTACGATCATCGTCTTCGAGCTTTTACTCCTTCGGGTTTGGCGAGCCGCACGAATGATACTTTCCGGGTTTTAGGTCACCCGAGGCCGTGCCGTGAAGACCCTTGACTCTATAATACGGGTCGCATGAAACAAGTTACAGCCTCACAGGACGGTTTCTTGGTAATATATACCACCGTGTTCATCCCCTTTTAACTTGATGGTACCAAAGCAGACATAGTTCCTTTCTGCTCCGCCCTTGCGATATTAGCAAATTCTCGCTGACATGATAGGACCAGCCTCCAGAGGCCCATTGGAATGCATAGGCATGCTGGACGTGACTTTCCGTCAGTCGGCCTACACGTTTGAAGGAGCCAATATAGCCCAGTGTCGTTGCCTCCTTTTGTCGTGTAGCTGGATGGCATGTCATTGCGATGCAACTCTTGCTGACGAGGATCACGACAGGAAAAGCCTGCGCGTAACTTAAGTTAATCGGGAAACTTGGAGAGACCGCGAGGCATCCATGACCCAGACTCATGCACAACATCAAATACTATACATATGAAGAACGATCAATTTGACCATCGGTGCGTCTCAAAGCATTCTGCATTATCGTGATTCATTGTTGATGTTGATTGCATGCGTCGCATTCTCGTCATCGCAGATTCTTTATCAAGTGGTCGCTTTCCACCGAATTTCACATGATTGATTTTTAAAAGTGTTTGACTCGTTGTAGCATTGTATATCCCTAATAGATCCATCCTAACTGCAGCTGCCCAGCTATATACACCGTGTAAAACATACTAGCGTGGGTACATTACAGATTCGATCGATCCAGTACAGTATCCCCGGAAGGTGTGGATGATTGATATAGTCACTGACTCGAACGTGCTGCCACTATTGGATCCGGTGGTTCGCTTGTAATTCACGACGGTCGCTTCGATACTCAGCCGGAACACCGTGACATTGGCGACTTTAGGGAGCCCGGGTTTGTGACATGGCATACGTCTGCATCCGCATCCGCCCGTGACAGTCGTGGTTCCTCGCAGGTGGCGTAAGCGACCCTCGAAACGTGGCCAACGTGACCGTGTGTCTGCGAAGCAACCGGTGCCGCGATTGAATGAGAGTCTCTGGAATCCCACGTTCCAACATCGCCCAGCTCGATCCGCGACGTAATTTGCACCCAGGGGTGCTGGTTACCCTCCTCCTGGCCCCGCGCCCTTGTTTGTCGTTTTACCCGTTCGTGATTGATGGTGATTCTGCCAATCTGAACACACGATACAATGTGGGTGAATAGAATAGTTAATCAGCTTTTTCGTTCTCGTTATGCAATCAGCATATACCTAGACTTACAGATGTCCAATGAATGCAAACAAACCATCTGTTCAAGACAATCAGACACGACGAAACAAAAGACAGTACACCTACTAGTATATCATGTTGCCGCTTATACTTGGCTTGATTACTTGGAGGGAGCATAGTGTCATGAACAACATTAACACTTTGACCTGATGTCAGTCTTGTGCTCAATGAAGGGAGAGTGCTACCCACGTGATGTTGTGCCCAATGACAACGTCATACCTCGAAAAACGACTCGTCCAAGGGAGCTCTGCGTCCATGTCCCGGGTAGCACGAGATATCTCCAAAACGTCATCAAGAGAATGACCAAGTGAGTCAACACCATCGTTATGCTATACCATCAAGAGTGGATAAGAATATGCACAAACGCACGCGTAGTGTGAAAGGGGAAAAACGGAAAGGGAATACCTGAAAAGGGCATTTTCAGGGCTGCTCCTCACCATCATACACGTTGACGTGTACAAGCTCGACATCATTGAGAATCTCGTGCTGATTCCCATGGAAGCCACTTGACCAACAACAAAGATAATCAACAAGAACAAAACATTTCGATGATAGAAGAGAGCATAGACTATATGATGGGTTAGCCTCTGTGGTGGATGGGAAGATATGAGACGTACTGCGACATATGATTAGGTATTCCAAAAAAGCAAGGAAGAGTTGAATGACAAGTACTTGAAACCCGATCCAAAGACGACAAACAATAGGGGAGGAATGTATGCCAAGATACATCCGTAAAGTAAAGTAGACATTAAATCTATGCAATGCATGCATACTCGTGAAAAGGGATGCACTCAGCTGAAACAGACATTGCACATACATTTAACAAGGTATGCCAATGTATCTGGCGAACACGTATATCTTGGCAGAACATGACCCACATAACCTTCTGAGAAGCTTACGCATTCATTAATGTACATTTTGCGTGTGAGGGGATAACTTACGGCCAGATATAATCAACCTCGTCTTGCAAAACCCATCCAAATTCAGCAAACATGACTAGAAGCGACAGTGCTTTGGCAGTCTGATGAGAAAAAGAAAAGCGGTGGATAGAGCTACGCACAGGCAGAGAGAACGATTTTAAGTTCCCGAGCATTGTCTTGCGGGACGTCGGACATTTCAGGTCAAGACTCGAGTCGCAAAAATTGAACTAGGAAGGGTGGTATCAGAAAAATAAAACATGATCAATCCGAGAGATCTGTCGTGGGGAACCCATATTATAGGCAGGCTAGGTGTTGGAACTGGCGACAAAGTTAAGAGACGTTATCAGCCGAAAACGCAATTACATATTTAATTCCCCGCTCAGGATCACTTTCCAAAGGAATCAATCTAGATATTCGGAGACGGCTGCCTCACAGGTAATGTATTACACAAACTCAGGCAAGCCACCTGATAAGGACCAATGCTTGTTAGTTCCCATCATACCATGGAAATAAATAAATAAAATCTTTACGAACACATTCTCATTCTTGACCAGGACGAGAACTTGAGGTCCGAGAAGTCCTTCACCAGAGTGGGACTCCGCAAGTAACCGCGAAATTTTATGTAACCAGCATAGCCTTCTTGTTACCAAACAATATCCCACAGCCAACGCTATCATGCCAGCCTGAGCATAACCACATCTGGCATCTGAGTCGGGGCCTATGAGTTGCATTCGTGGACACCAATACTCAAGCTGGTGAACTCACACATGAAATTATCTCAGAGGGCCTGCCTGGAGCACTAATTAGACTGGGGCCCTGGTCGTCATATCAGCAGGTGTGCCAAGTCTTTCCGTTCGGAACTTTGACTCGAAAGTTTGGCTCGGATGTTTTCTACCATCATATCTCTGATCGGGCTTTTCAGCCAGGAGTCCTCTCTTTAACGTCTTCCCAGCGCTCGGCGAGAAAGAGGAGCTGGCTCATTTACGAATTAATGGCGATGCACGTCGACGCCACTACGTCGCGGACTTCGTACACGCTTAAACATCTCAGCCTCGTTATGACTGCGGTGACTCTGGACGAGCGTGTGATTCGACTACGATAATGAATTAGTCGTGGCAGTGGTGCGTTCCTGTACTCATCGTGATTACCACTACAGTGGGCCTTGAAGGCATTGCCTTCTTGATTGCTGTTGTCATACCTGCACCCGAAAGGATATAAAACTCATGTCTTTCCACTTCGTTAGACATCATGGCGACCACCAACGTTGCCCTCCCTGCCCATTTGGGCGAAATATCATTGGTCACCATCTGGATGGAGACCTTGCTCTACGGTAAGCGCTGTAAACAAACTTTTCCTGTCAACTAAGACTAAAACCCACCAGGATTCAAGTATGTTCCTTGTCTTGGTAAATAAACAGCGTTCATTGAACACGTGACCTCGTAGCTGCATGGTGTATGCCTTGTGTATGTACTTGCTCATGTCCAAAAGGGGGAGCAATTCCAGTCGATGGTAGGTTCGCCGTCTGCTGTAGCTTTTAGTTTGACATGAATTCTTTTCCTGTCAGGATTCTCGTCTTGACGTCCTCTTCACTTTTCGTGCTGGGCACGGTCTATGTAGCCGCATCACTTCGGCAACTTTTGGAGGCATTCATTTATATTCCTCCTGGTGTGCCAGATTACTCGACGATATATTTCGTCGAATATACGCTTCCTATGCGCACGCTGAAGGATGTGATTTATGTTACTTTGGTATGCACATTTTTTATCTTCATCGAGATCATAAACTAAAGGGTGCGGATAGACGTTTTTACAAGATATTGTTTTGGTGAGTTATGAGACTCGCAGTAACATCATTTGAGCTTACACGAGTCGATGAGCTCTGGCGTCTTTACATTGTTTTCAATCGTGATTGGAGGATTCCTTTATTCTTTGTAAGAAGCCGTTTTCCTTCTAACTTGAATTATTGATCAAAGTTCACCTGATTCAGATATTCTTGGACCTCGCCTGCATTGGTTCGTGCACTATTTCATTTTTAAACACTTTATGAACGTCGCACTACTCCATGCAGCAACGGCATACGCGGACACTATTCTGTTCGCAATCCCGAACACCGACTTGCCAAAACTCATTCCACTCACCATAACTTCATGGGCACTAGACCTGATCCTCAACGTTTCCGTCACCATGACCATCGCCGGACGTCTCTGGTGGATGGGCCGCAACGTCGCATCCTTCCGTGCAACTCACTCGTCGGGCAACCCTTATTCATATTCGATATACGTTATCGTCGAGTCGGGCGCCATTTTTGCGAGCGCGACTATCGTCATGCTAGCGCTCTACGTGTCCGAGCATGGCAGCCCATTCCCGTATGCGATCCCGTCGCTCGACGTGGCATCTCAGCTCGCCGTATGTTCTTCTCTCTTCTCGTTTCGCTAAATGCCGAACTGAATCCCTATCCTCGTGTCAGGTCCTGACGCCCCTCTTGATCGTCGTCAGAGTGGGACTCTACCAAAACGCCGCTGCTGCGGAGGCCTCTTTCCAGGCCGGGTCCCGAATAAAGTTTGTCCAACTGGACGTGGAGCGCGATGCCGAGGCACCTCGCGAGCCTGCTCGTCCTCGTTCTCAACTGAGAGGTTTTCTAGACTCTTCCAAAGCATGATTGGGCGCTCTACTTGACACGCATTCGATTCAAGGATTTTTTTTTTTTCATTTCAATCATTTAATTATTTATCAGCAACATTATTGACTGATCGCATACACCTGCATGTAGTTGACTGCATCCTCAGTCTTCACGGAGCCTTTGTAGACGTAGGATGGCTCGTTGACACGACTCATGCACATGACCCGTGATGTAAACAACATTCGTACGATATGGTAGATTCCACGAACACGAGTACATTTGACGCGTTTACGAGGGGACTGTGTCCCCTTTTTTTTGTTCACTCCGAGAAAGGTCCCCGATCATGACAGGAACGAGTCACAGGTACATACCTCGATATCGATGTCTGAACAGAGGACAGGGGCAAAGGACGCAGGTGATGTCCCTTGCACCGCCCATCATGCATCAGATTGTCGTAACCGGTAAAAGTACGACCATCGATGACGGCTCCAGTGCTGTAACCACTCCCAACCTCAGGCACACACAGCGGGCCCTTCTGCTGGCTGTGTATCACCACCCAATTTGAATTACTTTCACAGCCATTTTATTCGTTCGCGGGCAAAGGGTACAGGGTCATCGTTGGCCAAACGTCATCGCATCACGAATGGGGTGTTATTTGATCGACGCCTTTCGGCAAAATGTACCCGCGGCATGCGTCAATGGTTCCGAGGAACGGAGGGGCGCCCCAGACTCTGTTCCGACCGGTACCTCCCTTTAAGAGCGGTCGCGCGCGAACCAGTCGGTATTCGCGAAGCCGACTTGGAGACCTCGGTCTCCTTGGTTTCCCTGGAGTCCGCTATTAAATGCTTCTGCTTCGTTGATGAGAGGATGGGCAGAGGGAATGAATGCCGGCGCGGGAACAAAACGGAACGGGTCACGGTTCGCGGGAATATGGATGAGGAGTCTGGAATGCGATAATCTGCCGCTGTGGATTCGCCCGTAACATGTCTTTCAAACCGACATTCCCAAACGTTGGTATGTAGGTGCGCGAGGAAGGAGCACGGATCATCTCGTAAGTAACCACACACGCGGAGGGCTCAAACAGGTCATTTAACTTTGCTTCGACGCAGGGAAAGTCATATCATCCATTCAAAGGTTAGAAGACCATAAGTACTCTCGAACCAAATTTCTGGATTCGACTAGAGAGTTGATTAGAGAGTACTCATAGTGATCATTATTATGATCAGAAATTACACAAACCCAAAGGACTATGCACATGCATGCAAACGCTTTTTGGCGCTAGCCGCAGGGGAAGGAAGCATGGCATGTATGACGGTAGTGAAGTGAGCGTCCGAGACACGAGGCCCCTGTTGGTCATTACATGCAGTGAAAAAAGAGCCATGAGAGTTTTGACATACACTTACGCGTCATTGATACGAAGACGAAGTATGTGATCTAGTTGTATTTGGGACCATCAGATGAATCGAATAAGCCATAATAGAAAGAACTCTACCAAACTCTAGCAACGATAGTCTCGGGCAGCGCGACCGGAGCATGAACTTTGGTCAAGGAAACAGAGCAACGATGACGAATACTCCCTCACAGCGTGACTCTCTTCGGTGGTCATCTTCTTTTCAAGAGCGAGACACGACTTCCACGCGTCGGGCACGGCGAGTGGCTGAGAAAGGTCAATACAAAAGGTATTGATGGGTCCTACAGCATCTATTAGGTGTTACGTAATCAGTCACTTTTGCGAGTGAAAACTTCAAACCAAGCGACTATGAAGTCGACCACGTCCTCCAGACCGCCACAGTTGGCCGCAAAACCAGTCAAGTCTGCACTTGGCGCTCCTTCCCAGCTTTCACAGTCGAGTCGTAGAGGGAAACGTGCATGGAGAAAGAACATCGACATTCAGCCTATCGAACAAGGGCTGGAGAGCCTTCGAGCGGAAGAACGGGTCGTCGGGTGAGTGAATACGATCTCCATTCTACAGCTATGCCTATCCACTGTGGCTACATAGCTCTGTGCTGCATAAACGGACAGACGATCAACTGTTCGTAGTCGATACCAAGGGCGATGAACAAGGTGTGGTTTAATCTAGCATGCTCTCCACTCAATTTAGAATAATTATGCACCACAGTTCGGAAATCACTGCCCCGATACTCAAAATTCCAACTGACGTCCGCGAAAATCATCTCACAACGGTCTGCCATACCTGCCGTTGCGTCGCGCGTGACTGCACCCAAAAAGATTTCTCGAGTAAACAAGGAGAGGCTGTTGCGCATCGCAAAACGACCCCGAAAAGGACCGTTCAATGCGACCATGGATCCGACTGAATTCGGAGCTGGGAGTGCTCCCATCGACGTCTCGTATGCTGTCCGACATAGTGGGGGGCATGATCTATGGGATGCACCTGTTGTCGAAGAAATTATACCAGATGGGCTAGAGACTGTTCAAAAGCGCGCGGTCAAGGTGGGGTATTCCCCGCGAGCTACTGAGCGAATCTCATGGGATGACAGAAACCCGACTTGAGCCACCCGCGAGACCTGATCGACTTACCTGCCGTGTCCGTCCCTCATCCGGGCGCGTCTTACAACCCCCTCGCACAGGCACACGAGCAGCTCCTTATGGAGGCCTACAAAGTCGAACAGCGGAAACAAGAAGAGGATGATCGTCTAAAAGAGGCTCAAAAGAAAATCGAACAAGCGCGTGTTTTTGCCACAAACGACGCGACGGTGGGTGTACCTACAGGTATGGTCGTCGACGAGATCGAGGACGACGAAGAAACCATTACCGATGGTCCGGCCGTGGTGCCCAAAAGAATGCCTGGGAGGAAGACCAAACAACAGATTGCTCGCAGGGCGAAGCAAAGAGCAGAGGTAAGCGGCGACGGGCCTATCGCTGTTGACAACGGCTAAGGGGTGTTACAGAGACATGTATTAGCTGAGAAAGCTCTTCGAAAACGCCTCCTCAACTCGATCGACCAGGCCAAAAAGCTGCGTTCTGACCTGTCTAAAGTCGCGGACGATGGGCAACAAGCACGTCTGGCACGACAACTTGCGCTTCGACTGAAGCTACGAAAAGGCCTTGCAGGCCAACGACTTGGCAAGCACCGAGTTCCCGAACATGAAATAGGGGTGCAAATTGGAGAAGATCTGACCGAGAGCTTCCGGAGTCTCAAGGTATGTGCCTGGTGGATTAAACTACAAAGATTTTTGACAATTTTTGCAACAGCCTGAGGGGAATCTGTTCCGCGATCGTTTTATAAGTCTTCAACAACGTGCATTGATCGAGCCTCGTGTTCCTGTGTTGTGAGTACCTGTTCCTTTGCCAGCGACCATCGCACTGAAGAAATGTATAGACCAAAACGTAAGGCGAAACTGAAGGAGTACGAGAAACACGCATGGAAGCGTTTTGAGTAGTTAGATGTATTCTTCAGTCAACCAAAAAAAAATCCTACTGGCGAGTAAGAGACAAAAGCAATGGACACTGTGGGAGTCGAACCCACGACCTCACGCAGTCCTCGATGCGAAGCGTGCGCGCTACCAACTGTGCCAAGTGCCCCTGAGTAGAGCGGAACTGTGTCGGACCATGAGAGATTTGAACATCCGACGCTCCTAACCTCGGGATTCGGTAGTGAGTCGCCAGCACCCTTTTGCCAACATGATGGACGTCGACCCGATCGACACGGAAGTCGCGAATCAATACACGACACAACAACACCGACGACGCATCGCAAGGCCCGTCGACGATGCACACCCCTTTGATCTCGACGCCTACATCGCCAGCTACTCCGGTGAGACCACCCAGGACATCTACCGACGCTCATCTGACCCCGTACAGGCCGCACCGCCGTCGACAGGCTCGTCGCCATCATCGCCTCTTGCCCCGCCGTCGCACCGCAAGCGCTGAAACTCGTGTTCACCCACATCTACCGTCTCCGCGATCCGTCGCTCGTACAGGCTGCGCTGGCGGCGTATGCAAGCGCTGCGACAATACCCGAGGGGCAGGGAATCCCGCCCGTGAACGACGTCGTGGTCGTGGACAACGCCTGGATCGAGGAGATGACCAAGAAGAATATGGCGGAGCGGACAAAGTTGGAGGTCGAGCTCAAGACGTACACGAACAACATGATCAAGGAGAGCATACGGGTCTGTCGTCCTTTCGTACGTGCGTGTATGCGTGTGACCTGGGCATGAAAACAGATGGCGCATAGAGATCTTGGAGAGTACTATCGCGCCACTGGCGATTTCCCTCTGGCACTGAAACACTTCACGAAATCGCGCGAGTTTTGTTCGACGAGTCAGCATGTCCTGGACATGTGTCTTTCCGTTCTCGAGGTACGACTGTCCGTTCAACGTTTAGTTCATACTGAGGTTGATTTTCTTGTAGTTCGTGATCGAGCAGCGTAATTATACGCATATACCGTCTTATATCTATAAAGCAGACGGGGCCTTGGAAAGCGCAGCTGCTACCAATGCGAACAATAATGCAAAGAGTGGTACGAGCACCACCACGACGCAACCCACGTCTAAAAAGCCAAGTCCTGAGCGCGAGCAGGTGCAATCAAAGCTCGATTTCGCTATGGCTCTGTCGCATCTTGGTCAGGGTAGTTACGAAAAGGCCGCCTCGTTTCTCTTGCGTCTCGGCCCTCCGGAACAACTTGGTAATTGGATCGGCAAGGTGGGGACGTCCTTTCTGCTTCTCATGTTGGCTGAACAACCGTACAGCTCGTTGCTCCAGCTGACATCGCTATCTACGGGACGCTCTGCGCCCTCGCAAGTTTCCCCCGTTCTTCCATCAAGGCACAGCTGCTTGGAAACCCAGTATTCTCCGCATATGTCGAGCAAGAACCCTATGTGCGCGACCTCATACAATCATACATGTCCAGCGATTTCAAAACAACGCTCGAGATCCTCTCCAAATATTCGGTTAGTCCTTTACGTTTCCCACCGTCGGCGTATCTTGACGTCGCGTAAAACAGACGAGACATTACATAGACATTCACCTGGGGGCCCACGTGAACGATGTCACTCAACATTTGACACATAGGGCCATCGTGCTCTATTTTCAGCCATTTGAAACGATTCGTCTTGACCGCATGGCACCGGCGTTTGGTTGGAGCATCGAGGAGGTAGAACGGGAAGTGGTTGGACTGATTCAAAGTGGTCAGATTCAAGGACGCGTGGATAGCCAGAACAAGGTAACGCGATTGCGGAACCACGGTACCTCGTATGATTTATTAGCTCTGTTCATAGATCTTGAAGGCAAAGAAGACGGATCATCGCGCAGAATTGTTCCAGCAAGCCATGAAAACCGCGTCGGATATCCAAAGCACGAATCGCAAGCTTCTTTTGCGAATGCGACTGTGAGCGGACGGTCGTCTTTGGGCATCCGTTGACTCATTTATTTCGTGCAGACAACAAGCAGATTTGGTTGTCAGAAATCCGAAAGCGAGACGAGATCAAGCCATGCTTGAGCCTGGCATGATTGTCGTAGATTGACCAGACCAGTGTTCACACTTTGTCATGAAATCCATCACAAAGATCCAAACGAAAAACAGCATGTGCGAATAGTGAGCTACAACAGATGTATAAATTAAACCTACGACTCTCCGAAATATTCGTTCACTAGCGCCTCCTTTTGTAGTTTGAGTAGCACACTTTCCATCTCTTCCCTCGTCGGCATTTTTGGCGGTAGGATGTCCTCTGGTGCAAGGAACGAAATGTACGACGCTGCGAACTGGGCATGGGTTAGCATCATATCTGATGCGGGTGTTGGTGTGGCAGATGGCTGGGCCGAGTCTGTCTTGGATCGTTTTGTGTTCTCATGTGAAGGGTCGTCGTCGTCTGCCATGTTGATATCCTCATCGCCCTCGGCCTTTCTCTTTGCACCCATATTCGATGACGCATTGGTGGGGGGTGAAGAATTATCACTTGCAGACTGTCTGGGGCCACGAGGAATGTCGGGTATGGGTTCGTCCTCGGAGATTCCAAGCGATCCGCGAATGCGTAGCTGAGCCTCTCGCCACTCCACCTCCTCCGCCCGCTTCTCATATTCAAGCAACTCACCCCCCGATGGAGCCTCGTCCAAGTCGCCAAAGTAGGCTGGTCCTTGGTTCATAAACTTTTTGTAATAGGCCAAGGCTTGGTTTTCTTCCTCCTCCTCCTCCTTCCGACTTTGAAAGAGTTCACGGACGCCAGGGAGTTCCTTGGCGCGACCAAAGTACCTAGTCATTCGTAAGTAGGCAAAATTAATACAAAAAGAAGCGACGCACTTGTATCCTTTGGTACCCGGCACTTCCTTGCCATCATCGTCGAGCATAGCAACATTCCGCCTATAATTCGCGCCTCCAAGCGCAATAATTTGGTTTTCCCAATGCCGTTTCTCGCGCAACAACTTGTTAATCTCGTCGTTGAGATCTCGCACCTCGTAGTCCGTCAAACCAGCTACACCAAGGGCGTTAGTCACAATTGGGCAAACGGGACGAAGTCGTACAGTCCTGGATCTTGGACACCTTTCGACTGATCTCACGGAGGATTTCGCCTCGCCAGCGTTCGCATTCGCGCAGGCTTTTGCAGGCGCTGGCCATTTTGGGTCGTCTGTCGGCGCGTGTACCGAGGCCCAGCTCTGCCGCTTGGGCTTCGCGGAAGCGGTAGAGCATGGACTGAGCCTTCTCTTCATTACGAGCCTGTGCATATTGTTGAAATATGTAGATGTGGTTGAATGAGATGATGATATACCATGGTGTGATAGTCGATGTAAACGAAGAAGAACGTGTGTTTGGCAAGAGCTTTAGAAATAAACAAACGTCGCTCGATCCGATAGCCGATCCGGTCTCTTCTCTTGTTTTCACGCCTGCTTATACGATGGCACCTCAGTTTTCCGAACAGGACATTGAGGAAGAACAAGTTCACTTTTCAAACGTCGTTACTACGTTTCAACAATATGCTCAATACTCGGTAATACACCTCTAGCGATATTGTCGAGTCACTCGTGCGCTGACTCGTTTTCGTATCGATCGCGCCAAGCTCACTGCCAATAACCGTCGTCGAAAGGACCTTTACACACTTCCTCCTGCAGACAAGGCGTTGCTCGACTCGATAGGCTACAGGAGCAAACTTCAAGAGATCGACACCGCCATCCTTGCCAACGCCGACTTTTTGAACAAAATCGTGGCGAATCCGGAAATTTTCGGGCATGACATCGTCACGGGAGACAATGGAGACGTGGACGAGGACGTGACAGTAGACGATGGCGGTCCGGAGCCTCCTTTGAAACAAACGTCGGGTGGACGAGGTGAGACGAAATCAACTCAACAGCGTTTACATGCTGAGACGCATCCTAGCTGACGGTATACTTCAAGCACATCGTCATTCACATGGTCACTCCCATGATTTGGGGACGCGAGATCCGAGGAAGCAAGGGCAGAGTCAGGCAAATTACAAGGCCACGGACTTCGACATGGATAAGCTGAGGAGTACTCTGAAACAGTTTGTTCGGGATTGGAGTGAAGACGTACGTGTATCTGTGATTAGACCGCTGCCATCAATTGACGTGTCAATAGGGAAAAGCGGAGCGCGATCTGTGTTACGAACCGATGAAAAGGGCGCTCGAGGGATACTTTGAAGGCCGGGACAGGTGACTACGAACCTTTGATTACCCAACTACTCGTTGACGCCAAAACTCAGGCGAAACATCCGAGTACTGGTACCTGGAGCAGGCCTGGGGAGGCTGGCGTATGATGTAGCCAAGCTTGGTCGAACGCGTCACCTATCCAGGTGTGATCCATGTTACTGATTTATTTTCAGGTTTCGCTTGTCAAGGGAACGAATTCTCTCATTACATGCTCCTCTCCTCGTACCTCATCCTCAACAAGTATGCATCCCAACCTTCCAAGATTCAAACTCATCCCACCTAACCCATAGCCCTAAGGACCGAATCGATCAGAGAACACACCATATACCCATACGTCCACTCGTTCTCCAACATTCCTACCAAAAGCAGTCTGCTTCGGCCCGTTAGAATTCCCGACGTGCTACCATCCGATTTACCGCCTGGCTCCGATTTTTCCTTGGTGGCTGGTACGCGTTCTGAATTCTCTTTCGTCACACCTTCACGATGCAGTTTTGCGTATTAGGCGATTTCGAGGAGATTTATGGTGCCGAAGACACCGACGAGAGCGAACCACATGCCGGGCAGTGGGACGCAGTGCTCACTTGCTTCTTCATCGACACGGTGAAGCTTCTCCGCTTCTGAATTCGACCCCATTTTAATCGTTTGGTTCTAGGCTAAAAATATCGTTAATTACCTCCGCATCATCCATCGTATCCTCGCGCCGGGCGGCGTTTGGATCAATTTGGGTAAGTTCTATGCGTACATGCCGTTTGTTCTTGACCCCACGCCCTTCGTAGGCCCCTTGCTGTGGCACTTTGAAAACAACCATACCAACGATCCCTCGATAGAGTTGGATTTGGAAGAGGTAAAAGCGCTCGCTCGCGAACTGGGTTTTCGATTGAGCGTGAGTCCTAATCGTTCCACAGAAAGTATGGTCTAGCTGACGCATGTCCCGGTTTGTAGGACGAACGGACGATCGAGACGAGTTATACGAGCAACGATCAGTCGATGCTCGGGTATGTTTACAAGGCCGCGTTTTGGAAAGCGACAAAGGACTGAACGTAGACTGGGGTGTCTTCCGTCACTTGATGCGTGCATCACAGCAAGGACTAAGCGTCAATATTCGATGACGGGAGCTCGGATTGTTGACAGGGCATCAACATGACAACATGATGCCAGTCGCAGATGACCCCAAGGCAAACTCACCAAAGTTTATTGAGTACTCATCATCTCACATTCGTGTTGCTACAAGTTCCAATTCTATCCTAGCCTAAAATTTAAAAAGTGCGTCGTCGGCGTCTGGGAAACGGCTGGCACATCGACGATCCTCCATGTTATCGATAGATCGACCATTTAAAACTAAGAATCGAGCTGCACGGTCTCGCTTCATTGCTCTGTTGATGGTGTCTGATTGCTTCGAGGTGTGAATCACAATTCACAGTAACAATTGAGGCATGGCGAGCCGTCGGGAGGCTGCGAGAACAAGGGCCAAAGTACCAAAAAGGATGGTCAACGTACTTTCTCCACCACGCCGTGCGTTCCACGAAGTCCGAATACAAAAGTGTTGTATTTTTTACATAATACCTTTTTGGCAGTCGGATGCAGTAAAGGCAAATGACTATACCCAGTAAGCTTCATCATTTTTGACTGAAGTATCATCCTTACGTGCTGAAGTACACAGCGTCGGAAAAGTAAATGCACTAGCAAGTTCAAGTAATCAAATGTAGACCACAAAAGAGGTATTCAAGTTCTACCTCGGAAGGGATTCAAGAGGCTGCTACCGATGTATGGTCCACATATGGAAGAACGCCATAATCATGACTGGGTAGGTACCGTCCTTCAAAATGTTGGTCACATCTCTGAGTCTGTCTGCGGAAGAGAAAGTGATCTCCGCTGCCCCTTGCTACCACGAGGTATTCAAAAGATAAGGGTGGGCTTGGCAATCTGGTACCTTGCGAGTTTCGTCATGTTATAACGAACGGTTTGCTGATCCACCGACGGCCTCTTCGACCTCCACGTTCCATCCGACGCATCGTGAAGTCATCCAAATCTACTGTGGATGCTATGCCTTCTAATTTACAGTCTGCTGTCGAGCTTCTCTTGCTGAACAACTACACATCCCGTAATGCCCATTTATGTCCACCATGGAAACGATCATGCTGATACTAAGATGATGAAGTTCCAATCGTCACTGTTGTTGTATATGATTATGGTGAGATATCTGTATCCTTTCTGGCTCAAGCGATAATTTAATCCTCCTCGCAAAGTCCTCACCCTCTCACGTGAGGTAAGATTTATTGTTTGAGATATCAGACCTCTGGCTAACGGTACTTTAAGATTGAGTACATCTGGGTAAGTATCATTTTTTATCCCAGCGCTTCATTTAAAATTGATGGTATCATGCATAGTTGTGGCCATGGTCTTGGGTTTCTGGAACTTTTTTTGTCGCACGTATACCTCTCTTTGAAACACACTCAAACATTAACCAGGTCTGTAGGTCCGCTACTTTGGTATTTGCTTATTTATGCAAGTTTCGTGATTTCCCGTATGCGTATAAATGCTAATTTATATTCAAGTACTTCGGGTCTTGGTGAGTTTATCATTACATAAATTGACATTAATTAATTTACCACCTGGATTCACAGTTGGTAGTTCATTTATTCCGGGACCGCATAGTGTAAGTTTTCCTTACTCTACAAACATTCATCGTTAACTATTTCTGATAGTTGTATGCATCTGAATTCGTATCAAAACGACAATGATGCTGACAACATTTACATAGGTGTAAGAATATTAGTGTCCTACCTGCAATACTGGTGAGATCGTGACGGAAACCTAAGGTACCACGTTGTTTTTGGTGGAGTGCTGGGGATACCAAATTTTCCTTGCAGCTGCTGATTGTGAGTATCTGTACCAGTCTACTTTAATATCCCTTGACTATGCATTCAAATTAAAGTTGTTATGATGATGCGAGTGTATGCTATGTGGAGCCGGTCCAAAGCAATCCTTTACATCCTCTTATTTGCTTACATCTTGCAGACTATTGTTTGCTTTACTTTAATCAGCATCTATAACAACCCCAGAACTTATTTCACAGGTGTGTTTCTGTTTCATAACTGTAGTCTTAGTACCGGCACTGACTTTGTCATTCCTCCATCAGTGGTAGTTGGCCAGATCAATGATCTTTCTTTTTGCACTTCCGCATCCCTAAATAGTCCACTTCTGCTCGGCGTATACCTAAATCTGCCACGGTTGCTTTTTGGTTCCGTGCTTTTGGGTCTTGCTATGGCCCAGACTTTAAGGGAGTCACTTGGTATGTATAAAGCGACGAAGCAGTGGCAACCTAACCGATACATGCAACTTTTTGTCAGACACGGAATTTTTTACTTTACTGCGTGAGCGTTAATTTCTCCCTTTCTCTGGTCTCCAATCCTCACCGTCGCGTTTTCCCGTCCATGCCTTCTTCTCAATATCTAGGAACTTTGCCAACTTCGTCATAGGCATAGCAAACACTGGCAGCCTGAGCAATACGATCAACAGTAACTCGCTACTGTTCCTGAACTCGTTTAGTCAGATAGCCATGTGCGTCATGATGCCGCGGTTCATCATCGGCGTGCGTCGGCTGTATGAACGTGACATTCGTGGCCTCCAAGCTGGGGTTGACACTGGATTCGGGGTATCGTCGAAATCCATCGACGGTCGCGTCGCGGACGTGTCTGCGATTCAATTTGCTGTTGTCGAGCAAGGCCCTGTCGAGGGAATCGTCGAAGAACCAGACACTTTCCAACTTGAAGACAGGGGAGATCCTGTAGGTCTGGTTTAAATGTGGATATGAGCATGGATCATGGTCTGTGTGCTGTGAAAAGGCAATGAATTTTTTTTTTCTGATCATTGATTCATAGTGCATGAATTGTATTTCCTCATCATGAAGTAGCACGACACAACGTATTGTATATGCTCCCGATTGGAAGCCTGAGCCGACTATATATATCTACATAACATAAGACCATCGAGCGGCAAAGTCATTCTGCTACAAAGTATATGTATCGTAGTCCGGGGACCTGCCAGCGACAAACGCCTACACCATCAGGAAACTGCATGCTGCTTGATTCTACTGACGCATGCTTTTAGTTCTTGAAGCTCCATTTCAAAAATTTTGTGCGTCGAGTAAAAACAACTGATGAACTCGAAGCAGGACGGGGCCCGCATGTCTTAGGTTAGGTGTAAGGAAAGTGGTCGATCAATCTCATTTGATTTTCCTCTCCTCCGTGCACTCTGCACAGAGCATCTACCGAGCACAAATCGGCCTCAGATTCACTGGAGCCGTCATCCCTGCGCGAAAGAAGCATACATACAGTGCTACTGGTTCGATGATAGCAACCTACGCAGATACAGAAATATAAGTTATCTGACGTTGATGAAATTGCCATCTTAGAAAGTTAAAAGAGTCGCAGACAACACATTCAAGATTTCGTCTTCCACATACATAACATGACATACTGTACAGAACATTTGTCAAACACTACTCGCCGGTTTTCCGGACTGTCATTCATTTACTCGTATGTAATAGTGACGCTAGATCCATCAATAGAGACAGATGAGAGAGTTATGCCGTTCTGTACAATAACCCACGTGTCAGCACCAGAGGGAGTAAATAAGCCATCAGGGCCAAAGGCATTAGCATCAGTGAAGGTCACAGTGCCAAAATCCGCAAAAGGAGCAAGGGAACCACTGTTCGACATATAATCCTCGACGATCCACTCGGCATTCTGTTCACAAAGAGCGTAAGAGGAATAGATAACCTGTGAGACCACCTGATTACTAGTCAAGTTCTCGATGACTGCGATACCAGAAGTTGTAGAGGTAGCAGTGACGCTGGCCTGGATGACATCACCAGCATTGATAGTGATATCATCGAAGTAGACCGGAGCAGCGGGCCACCACTCGTACCAAGCTACTCCACAGCGAGCAATGAATACTGATTCGCACTGAAGAAGCTTCACGCCACTTACCGTCGTACCCGACCACCCCGTCATCGTTAGTTCCGATGCTGACGCCGGTCTGAAGGATAGCGTTATCGCAGGTGGCACCGTCAATGCCAACCCAAATAGCGGCACCACTACCACTTGAGCCCGAAGGAGTGGGGACAGTAAATGTACCAGTAACGGTGGTGAATGTGCCCTGTTAACATTATAACATGAACGTGCTCGCGGATCGTAAGGATGGTACAAACATCTTCCTGTTCCCAGACAGCACCAGACCAATTATCAGAGTCTACAATGGAGGAAGTACCATCGGGCCCCTCGACGCGCT
>JBBPMJ010000493.1:0-24792 GCA_038090255.1 Austroboletus niveus | reverse complement strand
TTCTGCAGGGAAGAATGACTGGGAAAGGTACAAACAGGGGTGCAAATTCCCATTGGTATTAGTCTGGAGAAGGATGGCACCAGAGGCAAACTTCGAGGCATCCATAGTGATGGCAAACAGGGCTGAGAGATTGGAAAGTTGAAGGACAAGGCAGGTGAGGAAGAGTTCTTTGAGGTAATAAAAGAACTTCTAACATTCAGGGGACCAGGCCCAGAGACTGGTTTTCTTGGTGAGATCAATGAGGAGATGGGCAATAGAGGAGTAGTCAGGGATGAAGTGATGGTAAAAGTTGGCAAAGCTGAGGAAGGATCAGACATCACAAAGTTTCTCAGGGATGGGCCTGGAGGCAATTCCATCTAGCTTGACAGGATCCATGGTGAGTTGACTGGATTTAACAATCATTTCTAGGTATTCAACTTTCTTGAAGGCAAAGTTGCATTTCTTGAGTTTGAGGTGAAGGTTGAGTTCCTTCATTCATTGAAGGACATGCTTAGTTTGCTCAGCATGGATTTTCTCATCAGAGGAGAAGATGTGAATCCATGTATATAATGAGCCATTCTTCAGTGATCATATCACTGAAGGAGTTGTTCATGAATCTTTGAAAGGTGGCAGGGGAAATTGGTGAGATCAAAGAACATGATGGTTAGTTTGAAGAGTCATTTGTGTGTGATGAAGGTGGCCTTCCACTGATGGCCATCCTTGATGTGTACATTGTTGTAACCCCATCATATATCGAACTTTGTGACGACCTTTGCATCATGAAGTTTGTTGACAAGGTCAGAGACTAAGGGGAGGGGATAGGTGTCATGAACATTGTGTTTGTTGAGATACCTATAGTCTTGGCAAGGGCAGAGTCTGCCATCCTTCTTTTTGATGAAGAAAAATGGGGAAGCTTGGGGGGAGTTCAAGGGGTGAATCATACCCAAGGCAAGATTTTCATCAAGGAAAGCTTCTGTAGCTTTATGCTTGTCTGGGGAAAGAGGGTATATTTTTCCAACCTTGAAGGTGAAGAATTCATCAAGGTTGATCTCATGGTCATAGAGGCGAGAGGGGAGTATGTGGTCTGTGGCTTTCTTTGAAAAGACAGAGGCAAAGTCAGAGTATTCAGGGGGAAGGGTGACTTTTGGCTTTGCTTTCTTGGCAGCCATGGCCAATTTGGTAGAGTTTGTGAATTTGGCAATAAGGGGATCACCCCTGGGGATGAAGTGGTAACTGCAACGAATAATGCAGTTGACAGTGTAATTGTTACAAGCATGGTGAATGTATTGGGGGCCACATCAATTTTTTTTTAAAATACTCCTCACTTTTTTTTATATCAGTGCAAAAATTTTAAAGGGATGTGTAGTTCACTTGCTTGGTATATAGTCAGCATGTATACAGTCAAAGTGAGCTGGGACATTGAATACAGCATGAACTCATTCATACATACTATGCAGGTGCCATATATGTATGTGATAACTACACTACTTAATGGCTATCCACTGCTGCCATCTCACCATCCTCATTTGTGCTCTCTCCATTGTTGCTATTGCATAGTCAGTGTGCTCATCATTACTGTCATCGCAGAGTGCATGCTACTGGAGATGAGCATGTGACAGGGGAGAGCATACTACAGCACAGGAATCAAAGATGTTCCTGTGGGATATGAGGTAATTGCAGACAGAGAAAAAAAACAGAGAGAAAAGAAAGTGCACCTTTTTTAGATGGGTATGACACTTTTTGGTGCCATGGATGTTCTCTTTGGGGTTTGATGACATGCTTGCACCTGGCCTGTTGTGGTTGTGTCAGAGCCCTAGATCAATGGGGAGGGGATGGTTAGCAGTTAGCAGTTAGCAGCAGACTGTGATGATCAGCAGGCAAAATCGGTATTCTGTGCATGCTGTGTGGGTCAGATCTTCCAGAGAGAGCCTGAGTCAGGGGATATCTCAAGAGAACATTATGTAGCTTACCATAGATACATGGCTGGAACTATAAGTCATTGAACTGGATTTATCAACTCTGGTGACAAACACCTTCAGAATAGAATGAGGTGAATTGAATAAATAAACTTATCATTGTAGAGGTAATGGGGTGAAGGGCGCAGTGCTAAATATATATGTTTCATAGGTACATGGCAGGCTGGAACTATAAGTTGTTGGACTAGATTTGTCAACTCCAGTATCAAAATGAGATAGGAAAATTTGAATACATAAACTCACCATAGTGGGGAAAACAAGATGAAGAATGCAGTGCCAAATACAGCATCAGGACAAAATATGTTCCTGTTGAAGAAGAAATTTGAGACAATGCACAGAGAAGAGAGAAAAGGCACCTGTCTAGGTAAGTGCAGCACTTCTTGGGGTTGTGAATTGGAAAACATCTTGATGGCAGGCAGCAGGGGCCAGAACCTGGATTGGCAGATGGGTTAGTTGAGATAAATGGGTTGTCAATTGTCGGCTATGAACTGAGATCTGACATTGGTTGCTGCACAGGATGCAACAGGTCACTTTTGGGCAGAGTTGGTTGGGGTGTGAAAAATTGGTCAATTGGTCATGCTGGTTCTGAGGCATGATCATGTGCCACCACCACACTGGCATGCCGAAACTGCTGCCATTACCACAAAGCGAAGAGTCACCTCCCAATCTCCTTTTGGCAAACGATGCCCTATGTAATATCCATCATCATGTCAATTGAATTCTCTACCAGGAGCAGCCTAATCCCATTCAACTGCAATTTCAGCTTTATGTCATCAAGGGAGAAGCACTCCCACTTCTCAGAGCTATTCATCAAGATTTCTCATTTGCAGAGGACTGGGTGTATGAGGTGATGGTTCAATTTGAGGAGTTGGCTTACTCTATGTTAGATCACCTCCAGACTGTGCAAAATCAGTAAGTTTTGTTACCATTTTACTGTCTGCATGCTATCAATCATCTGCAGGGCAGACAACAATGTTTGGAAGCCACAACCCATTAGAGTTGTGCACACAGGGAGACAAGGTTGACCTTGAAAAGAAATTGATTACAGGTTTCTCAAAGAGACTATGAACAGAGTCAGCTTATCAAACAGATGAAGCTTGCTTGGGTACTTGGGGTGCACAGGAACACCATTCATGCTTATTTGAAGCAATACAGCATTGAATATGGATATTCAGTCTTGAACAATTCTGGTCTTGATGAACTCATTGCTCAATTCAAATCTGTGCATCTGGAATCTGGTCTACATTATGTGATGGGGCATCTGTGCTCTTTAGGTCACCATGTCCAATATTGCCAAGTCATCAAATCACTTCATTGGATCAATCGTGTTGGCCAAGTTCTTCATAATCACCATGTCAAGAAAAGACAAAAGTACTATATAAAAAGACCAAATGCTCTCTGGCACATGGATGGCCACCATAAGCTCATCCATTGGAGTATCATTATTCATGGATTTGTTGATGGATTTTTGGGATGTATAGACAATAAGCTCTTTGTGTAACTAATTTGTTGGTCAGATTACTGGTTTGTGTGCTTCAGACAATAATTGATCTGCAATGGTGTTCAATTTATTCAAGCACACCATGTCTGAATATGGGATGCCATCATGGATTAGGGGTGATCACGGCAGAGAAAATATTGATGTTGCAACATATGCCATGATGAGAAATGGGCCCAATCATGCATCATACATGTGGGAGTCATGAGTTTTTCTTTTCTGATTTCTTCATAAATGAACTGGTGTTTAGGTCAACACATAATTCACACATTGAGCATTTATGGGTCGAAGTTGGAACACAATTTGCTTGTTGCTGGTGAGCTTTTTTTACACAATTGGAATGTCATTATATGCTGGATCCATACAATCCAGTTCATTTGTGATTGCTCCATGCATTGTTTCTAGTGAGATCAATAACGACTGTCAGTCATTCCAGCAAAAATGAAATCTTTATCCAATTGAAGAGCCTGATACAAATGGAAAGAGCCCCCAAGTATAAAATTGCTTACATGGCAGATATATTTGTATGCTCTAATCATACACATAGGATCTTTGGTACTTCAGACAAGCCAAATTCAGACTGTATGAAAATGACTGTGAAGATATTCATTCAGATACAATTGCTAAGTATTATGGCATACATGGAACCATCTGCAGTTGTTGTGGAAATCTTTCAGGAGCTGGTCATCCCATCAACAAAGAAGAAATCCCTGGATCAGTCCAAACCTATATATCTAGTTTGGTTACCGAGCAGCACAAGGAACACATGCTTCAAGATAGCATACACATACCCTCACATAACAGTTCATTTGCCACTGCTGATGATGAAACAATGTTCTTTAGAATGCTGGAAGAGTTGCAAGTATGAAATCTGATCTCCGAAGGATTTGATCTCATTGCATCTGAATGGAAGTCAGGGCAGTATTCTGTCTTCAAAACAATTCAGGTTGGCCAATGGCAATCAAAGCACCTAGAAGTCTTACTTGCAGATAACATATGATATGAGTGTGCATGTCAGTGATGTCAGGCACTTTTTTTTCTAGCACATTTTGAACACCATCATGATATGTAATCTATCTGTGTATATAAAAGGTTCTGTCTGACTTGGTGCATGTGTGTTGCATGGCACATCAACCCCCATATTCCTGCCTTTTCTTTTTTTTTTATCATATTCATTGATACCAGCATCTTTTGCAGGGGAGATAAGGGAACCTGCAAATGGGAGCAATTTTCTTAGCAAGACAAGGATTCTCTTAAGTGCTGGGAATGCAGGCATGGGGCAAGCAAGCATCTGGGTACCATCCTATTTCGTAATCCTGTGTCGCATTCTCTGCCACCATCTTTGAAACCTCCCATTGCTCCAGTAGTTGCTTCTGGGCTGTTTTCAAAATATTTGGCTTTCAACACTCCAGCTGCTGCTTCTGGACCATCTTCAAACGTAAAGATTCTGGGCATGTTCAATGAAATCAAGGGTTCTGTTCCTCAGAAGGCTTTGAATGAGGCAAGTTTGGCCATAGTGCATGCTAAGGTAATGTCAGGTCTTAATGCACCAAAGAAAGCAGTGGTTGTGAAGCTGGGGAAAGGCCCTTTATCACAGATGGGTTAGGCTGAAGCTTTTAAGGTTTGTAAATTATAGCTTGTCTTACATTACTTGTGTCTCATTAGTACTTGTACAGACTGCACCATCTATATATTCTCATAGCAAATTATCTTCCAACCCAACCTTTCATGTCAGTTCTGTTGGCATAGTTGTTTGTGGAATTAATATATGTAACCCTGATTTTATTCCTGGCTCATTTCTAACTTCTATGTTTTCAGTCAAACAGTGCACTTAGGAGCAACAAAGCACCCACTGGGAAGCATTTTGGCCATTCTGTGCAAGCTATGTGGAACCATGGGTATTACATTGAGGAGCCAGAGGATATTCCATTAAGTGTAAACTGGGACTTTGATGACATCAACGCACAACTTTGCTCATGGTTTCTGTGTGTTTTCTGATACTTCAAGAACTTGAGGGCAACTGATGAACAGATGGCAGGTTCCTCCTGATTGGCAGCTCCTCATAAGCTGGTCTGGGAAGTTTGAGATCATCAACATGGTGTATCCCACTGGATCTACTTTAAAAGCAAATAAGAGTTGCCCAGGGGGAGCAATCAGAGAGAGTCATCTATGGTTTGGTTAGTTGTTAAAGTTGTTGTCATTATAATCAACTCAAGTTGCTTTCAGTTATGAGAAACCTGATTCCTGATATTGAATATGACTTGTGGAACTCAAAGCCAGGGGTATATGGGTCTGGGGCTGAGTTGGAGCCTGAGGTTACTATCATTGAGACAGACCATGGCAAAGGGAAGCAAAAGGCCATAGCCAGCAGTGAGTCAGACAAAATCATTAGTATCTAGACCAATGACTTGGCAAATAGTACTGACTTGAACATCAATATGAAGTTAACCAGCTCCATGCAAGACCTTAATCTGGGCCTTGCTAGCCAAATCAGGGACCCAGACGAGTCTTTTTTCACTAATTCTGCATTTTTGCTTTTGATCATTGAGCAATTTAGCCCACCTCATTGATCTGGTATGTGTCTTTAAGTGTACTATTGAGTGGATACCTACTTTGTCAACAGGAAAGTGAAATGTATGATCTCTCATTCAATCATCACCTGCTGTGAAAAGACTGAGAGGCGGTGTGTATCTATGATTATGCAGTACTTAATGATTTATGATGTTAACAGCCACATCAAATTCAGTCCCTGTCACCAAAAATACATCCACCATTCAATCTCCTCATCCTTCATGTGTTTCCAAAGAGGTTGACATCACTGCAGACAATGTGTTATTTTGTTTCCATCATCATTCTGATTCACCAAATGCAACAAACATTCTCAATGTGTGGGACAAAGATGACTTCGATACTGGGAGCTGTTTCACATTGTACACAGAGATTCATGACTCACTCATTTGATGATAAATGCTGAACTTTTTTTTTTCTAAAACCATTTTATCATTCATAGTTGATCTACCTTTTTTATATAACTCACCCTCTTGTTTGTCATAGTTGATCTACTTTTTTTTTAGAGAATTTGTGATCTTTTCATCTTGTTTGTGTGGCTTGAATCTCACATGTCAACCATACTATGTCAAGTGCTGACAATACCCTACAACATCCCATTAAAAGGGCTTTATGAGGCAGACACCATCTGCACCAGCATTAGTTCCTCTGTGCTCATTGCTGTTAACCCCCACAAGCACTATTGTCACCAGCCATGCCAACTCTGTTCTTCAAAGGTATCCTACTACTGCCATGACATCGCTCCCTGTATTCCTCCACACTCATTGCTGTCAACCCCATAAGTATGCCACCTCCAACACTGACTCTGTTTTCCAAAGGTATGCTGCATACTACTGTGACACTACCAAGAACAAATCCTCCCATCCTTCCCACATCTTTCAACTTGCCAACACCTACCACATGAGACATACTTCTTGCTTCCTGGATCAGACAGTTTTGCCACAATGGAGGAGAAGGAGAAGGAACTGCTTGATATCATGGAATCTGAAGTCATACAAAGCACCCCATCTGTTGCCATGCATCCATCCAATGGAGAGCTCAACCACAACTTTAAATTTGGCAGCAAGCATTTGCTGTCTGCCCAGCACCAGTCCCTTGTCAATGGGTATGCCCCTACCCTTTTTTTTCTCATATCATGTCCATCTAACAAACATTTTTCCTATTGAAGTGGTGAAACTGGAAGTGGCAAGTTGAAAACTCATTGTCTTTCCATCAAGACATTACTTGAGCTATTGGTTTCCAATCCTGGAAAGAACAGTTCCAAATTGGCAGTGCAGATTCCTGCTGCAGAGTTCATCATAGAGTCTTTTGGCAGTGCTCAAATGCTCTTCAATCTGAATGCTTTGCACTTTGGAAGATATACAGAGCTTCAGTTCATCAACAAGGGCCATCTCTGTGGCATCAAATCCCTTGACTACTATCTCAAATGCAATTGGATGATGGTTGTGCCATCTGGGGAGCACAACTTCCATATCTTTTACTATCTTATGGCTGGTGCATCTCCTGAGGAGTGGCAACACCTTCATCTTAGCAATAAAATCCAGCACCAATATCTCAGTCAGAGCACTGGTGCAGACAACCACAACAATCTTGCCAAGACACTTTATTCCCTTCTGTTCTCATGGCTGAAGGAATATCAACCAGTGTCTTTGCCATGAAGAATTCAACACTTTCATTGGCCTCTTTGAATTTCCTGGCCCCCAAAACATGGCTGGCTGCCCCAACTCACTTGCCCAATGTTGCATCAACTTCACCAATGAGCACCTGCAAATTTTTATCCAGAAGTGCCTTTTTGAGTCACACATTGATGAATACTAGATGGAGGGAATCACTTGTTTTGTTCCCTTGATGCTGTACTTAGACAATGCTGAATGTGTTCGTCTTTTGCAAAATAAACCTGGTGGCATGGTCCACATTATGGGTGATCAGGCTTGTTGGTCACAAAAAGATGGACCATATGAAGATGCAAGCACTTGACAAGCATTGAGGTAATCACTCATTGTTCAATGTTGGCACCATCAATCATCCGGATATCCGACTTTCACTGTGAATTCAATGTTCCTGTCACATACTCTTCCAAAGGTTTCCTTGAGTGCAACCTCAATTCCCTTAATCCTGATTTCATCTCACTTCTCCATGGTGCTGAATCAGCCAATCCCTTCATCAAAGAACTCTTCTTGGCCAAGGTCATTGCCACTCAGGCCCATCCGAAGAATGAAGATACTATTGTATCTGCTTAGCAACCTGTAAAACCCATGCAAGCTCCATTGACACATCAGAAGGGTACAATTAAGCGGATGCTATCAAAGAACAAGACCAGGATAAGAAATACACCCCAAATTCTTCTGGACAGATGCTGTATAACTGATGAGTTTAAGTTGGCACTGGACACCTTGTTCAATACACTATCTGACACTCAACACTGGTTTGTCTTTTGCATTAACCCAAATGACTCCCAGCTATCAAATCAATTGGAGAGCTGTAGCATGAAAGGGCAGATCTGCTCAGCATCTATGATATTTGTATCTATGATCTAATTACAACTATGGTTTATGTAGTTTCTATGTTGACTTTTTGGAGTTTCTTTTTGATTCTCAGTGACTGTCACCACATCATTGCTCTCATTCAAGCCATGCAGCCCTGTAGACATCATGTCTTCTACTATCCCAAGGGAACACATGTTTTTCTTGTGCATATATTTTTGTTCATCAAGAAATTATCTGATCATTGATAGGTCAAAAATGTGCTTTACAGGTTGCACAAGGATCTACTTGTAAGGCAACCCAGTCTATTCAGCAATATGTTTTTCCTGAAGAAGCACAAATGTAATCATTGAAACAACTCAAATAAAGATGAAGCAAAGAGTAAGAGGAATGACCCTTTGGTCCTTAAAGCAATAAGCTTGTGAGGGAATCTCCAAGACTTTAAAGCTGGGGACTCCAGCCTTGAAGTCCTGGAGTTTACATACTATTCTACTATATGTGTTACAATCGCTCTTTTCACTATTTAAAAACTCACTCATGGCAGGAGTCAAACTCCTGACCTCCTATATAAGGAAAACCCCTATTGGCACAAGGCCACTGGGACTTAGACATTTTCCAGCATAACTTATCACATGACTGCTTACATCAGCAGTCTAGACCACAAGTCACGTGACTTGTTACAGGTTCAAGGGCTAGACCCTTATCTCTTATCTATGATGTCATGATGACATCACACCTCATGCCTAACATGCCCATCATATGATGCATGCTTCTTTACTTCTTTCTCTCATGGACACGCTTCTTTATGACTCATGCTTTCTTATCAGCCAATCATGTATTTTCCTCTTATCATGGTACAATGTCTCTTTATGGTATCTACACAAACATGAACATACAGTAGAATAGTATATAAACCCCAGGACTTTGAGGCTGGAGTCCCCAGCTTTGAAGTCTTGGAGATTTCCTCCCATCATTGCTCATAAGGATCCAAAGGGATCATATCCTTTATACCAAGGGTCAAAGGACCATTACACACCTCACTACTGCAGGGCAATAGGAGTTGTTTCAGTATGTACATGTTGTGGTAAATACCATAAAGGGACATCATACCATGATAAGGAGAAAATACATGATTGGCTGATAAGAATGCATAAGTCATAAAGAAGCATATTTGTGAGAGAAAGAAGTAAGGAAGCATGCATCATGTAAAATATGTGATGTGATGTCATCATGACATCATAGATAAGAGATAAGGATCTGGCCCTTTAAACATGTGACAAGTCACATGACTTGTGATCTGGACTGCTGACATAAGCAGTCATGTGATAAGTTATGCTGGAAAATGTCTAAGTCCCAACGATCTTGTGTTAATAGGGGTTTTCCTTATATGGGAGGTCAGGAGTCTAACTCCTGCCATGAGCAAGTTTTAAATAGTGAAAAAAAGCAATCATAACACCACTCCTCCTCTATGGATCAGATTCCTAAATGACTGAAATGAATATGTTGTCACTATCATAGAGGTTAAATATGTGAAAACAAGTAAAGGCACCCTGTGCTAGGGCCTTTGGGTTCATTTCATGAAATAATGTGACTGCTTCTGCCACATTTCTTAAATTAGACATAGGTTCCCAGGTGCACTCTTCTTCTGAGTAGCCAGCTTAGTAAACCAAGTATTCTTTTCATCACCCATTCCAGCAAGTGTCTATAATATATTCTACCTCATACTTAACTTCCAGTTTGTCATTGACTAGCACTGGACCAGGTTGAAACACTGGTTGTCTGTTGAGGCAGCATAGATAGGGTTTAACCCTGGATATGTTTACCACAGGGTGAATTTTCATATTACGTGGGAGTTTAAAATGCACTGCATTGTTTCCCACACACTGTGTGATTTTAAAGGGTTCAAGCCACTTCTCTGTTAATTTATCTGAATCTCACTTTAAGTGGAGATTGCCAGTAGATAAGAGCACTTCAACTCCAATGAAGTACTTTGAGGTGTCCATGTGATGTTTATCCATTTGAACCTTCATTTTGGCTTGAGCCTGCTCAATGTTGTCCCTTGTGGACTTTAAAATAGAGGTTATGTTATTGGCTAGTCTGTCAGCTGCTGGGGCACAACTAGTGCCAGGTTCTATCCCCATTCATGATATATAGGTCCATGTGACCTCAAATGGGGCTTTTTGTGTAGAAGCCTGCTTCTTTGTATTATAGCTGAATTGGGCTATGGGTAGCCAATTTGCCCATTCAGTCTGCTTTTTGTGGCAGTAGATCCTGGAGATCTCAGATTATTCTCTCCATCTGACCATCTGTCTGCATATGAGAAGCTATGGATAATTTAGGTTTAATATCAAGTCACTTGTACAATTCTATTATCACTTGTGATGTGAATTGCAGTCCATGATTGGATACAATAGAGCATGGGATCCCATAATTTGTCCACACACAATATAAATATAGGTGAGCCGTCTCTAGAGCAGTTGCCATCTTATTTGTGGGAATAAACTCTACTTCTTTGCTGAATATATCAACAATGATGAGAATAGAGTTGCTTCCATTAAATAGAGGGAGATCCATGAGGAAATCCACTGATACATCTACTCATGGGGCTGTGAAAACCTCCAATGGTTCAAGCTTGCTGGCCGGCGGCTTGTTTCCTGTCTTCATTCTTTGATATACATCACATTTAGCGGTGTATTCTTTTACATAAGTAGCCATTCCTGGCCAATTATAGTGTCTGCATAGCAGATCTAGGGTTTTCTTCTGGCCTGATTGGCCAGCAGAAGGCATGTCATGGTAGTTCATTACCACATCTCTTCAGAGATCTTCATCTGGTGGGACAAAGATCTTGTTGTCATTGAATCTGATACAATGGCCATTGACGTCATCTGTGAAGCCTTTTTCATAAAGCTTCTGAACTTCGCTCTCTTTTAGTAGAAGAGTTGCGGTCTTTATTCTTTCAAATAATTTATCACCTTTATCTTGGATCTGGATAGTCCCAATCTGCTCTGGCAGTATGACAAGAACCTGTAGAATCTCTAATAGTAGCACTTGTATTAAAGGTAAGTACTATACCTATAGAATCTCTAGTAGTAGCACTAAAGAAAGCTAACTATGGCAAGTACTACAAAGTATGTGTGCTTTACACTTATGTAATCCAGTGGCTGTACAACCACACACCGTATGTCTGAATATTCCAACAGAACCTGCTTGTTATCTTGTTCTATTCCCTCTGCATGGTCTTTCCTGCGAGAGAGAGCATCTGCTTTTTCCATTGTGGTACCAGGTTTGTGGTACCATATATGATTGAATCTGAATAAATATTGTGCCCAGCATGCTTGTCTTCGGTTCAGATCCTGTCTAACCATAAACCATTGGAGATTCTGGTGGTCATTCCAGATCTCGAATTGAAATCTAGCTCCTTCTAGGTAGTGCCTCCACGTTTTCAACATGCACATCACTGATAGGAGTTCTTTATCTGCAACCAGATAATTTCTTTCCTGATCACTCATGGAATGGAAGTAGTAAGTGACTGGGTGCCACTTTTCCTCCTTTTGGATAGATAATACTGCATCCATTGCATAGTCAGAGGCATTGCATTCCATGTGGAACTGACAATCAATGTCAGGGAAGGTGAGCACCAGGGCAGTGGTAAATTGCTTTTTGAGTGTGTCAAATGCTTCTTGGCATTTTTCACTCCATTTGAATGGAACATCTTTCTTGGTAAGGTCATTCAATGGCCTAGCAATAGAAGCATAATTGGTAATGAACCACTGGTAAAAGTTGGCTAATTCCATGAAACTTCTAACTCCATGGAGATTCTTTGGTGTTGGCTACTTAAGGACCACTTTTACTTTGGATTCATTCATGTGAACTCCATCTTTTCCTACAATCATACCTAGGAATTCTACTTCTTCAGGGAAGAATGTGCATTTCTCTGATTTAATATATAGGTCATTCTCCTTGAGGTGAGCCAGAACTTTCTGTACAATCTTCTCATGCTCTTCTCAGGAGTCTGTTTTTGTATATATCATTAGGTCATCTATGTAAACAACACAGATGTCCTCCATGTCTGCAGATAGTTCATTTATCATAGCTTGGAATGTGGCTGGGGAGTTGCATAGCCTGAAGTACATGACTAAGGGTTTGAAAGCACCATGGAAGCAAATGAAGGCTGCTTTCCATTCATCACCATCTTTGATGCATATGCTGTTGTATCCCCAGCAAAGATCCATCTTGGTAAATAACTTAGCCCCTTTTAGCTTATCCACCAGCTGACCAATCAATGGTAGTGGATAGTTGTTCTTTACTATGTGTTCATTGAGATATCAGTAATCCTGTACCATTCTCTTTTGTCCATCCTTTTTAGGAATGAAGAACACTGGTGACATTTGTGGGGATTTAGAAGGATGTATGTAATCCTTTCTTAATTGGTCATCAATGAATGCTGACACTTCTTCTTGTTCTGTCACAGACAAGGGTATAATTCTTCCCTTTTTGAGTTGGAATGTTTCTTTTAGATCCATCATGTGATCCCAAGGTTTTCTTATGGGCATCTGCTCAGATTCTTCTTTAGAGAAGACCTTTAGCCATTTATGGTAGCATTCAGATACAAGCTCTTCTAGTGATTTTTCAGAAGGTTTGGGTGGCACTTCTAGAGCAGCACAGGCATAGTAGCCCTCCCATGCTTCCTCCTGTTCATCTTCTTCTTCTGCAGCATCACAGATGTGGATAGCACAATCTTGTAATAGATAACAGCTTCTAGGACAGCGTGTTATCTTGACAGTGCCCTTCTGCCAGTCAATCTCAGGGTTGTGGCATAGAAGCCAGTTGTAACCAATTACCAGGGTAGTTCCTTTCAGATTGGTAACTTTTGCCATCATCTTTTCCCTGTGACTGTTGAATTCTATGACCAAGTCTGCAGAATGAGTAATGTTCCTGGCAGAGTTCTTGATTCCATCAACATTAAATACAGGTATAGGATGCATGAGTTTCTTCATGAGGATTCCATGTCTCATGACCCATGCTTCATCAACAAAAAGCCAGTTAGCCCTGCTGTTAAGCAGAGCTTTGACTGAATGGAGAGATTTTGGCATCAAGCCAATGAAAACATTCATTTTAATATCTTTTCTTTGGTGAACTGTGTGCACAAAGATCTCTTCAGGGAAGTCTGAAGCTTCTTCTTTGATTCACATGCGGGCTATCTCCTGCATGTTGATACCATCTTTTGGTAGAGAACCAGTTTCAAGGATTACTGGATTCTCATCGAGAACTTTGTAACCTTCATTCTGGATTAAGTTAATCTGGTGGCTTTCGGCTAGCCCATCACTCTTGACCCTGTCACTTTCAACTGGGGATTCCTCAGGAGTAAATATATCTAAACATTTGAATCTATTGGCAGACTGAGATTCTTGATTTCTCAGGCCATCTTGCCTTTTCCCTCCTTCTCTTTTTGGAAAGGGCTCTTATCTCCGCAATTGACTTGCCCCGCAAGTCATCCATTGAGATGTCCTTTTCTGAGGCCATTATCTCAGGACTTTTAACCTCTTCCCATGAGGTGGTGCCTTCTGTAGTGATGCAAATTTGTGTGCCCTTCTTTGAGCATGTTGTTTTGTGATCCCCTTACCAGCCACACTCTTGGCATTTGGGCTTGAGGTTTCGGCAATCTTTTGCCATGTGCCCATCTTTTCCACAAGCGAAGCACTTCTTGCTTTCTTTTACAGCCAGGGCTTTTGATTGTGCAGCATTAACCTGATGGTCTCTGCCCTTGTCTGACCTTTCTTGGCCAAATCTTGTCTGTTCCAATGGCAATTTTATATGCCTTGATATTGGTACCGATCTCCTGGATCATTTTCATTAACTCCATATATGTCCCATCCCTTTTCCCAAGTTGGAACATCTGTCTTTTGATCTCATCAGAGCATCCTGTCTCCAACAAGTATGCAGTGTGTGAGTCTGCACACTCTGCTTGCCATGCAAGAGTGCAGAATTTGGCCAGGTACATGTAAATGACCTGTCCTCCTTGTTTATATTTTTCAAGGGTGTTAATCACCCATTCTTTTTTGAGAGTGGGTCAGAACAACCCCTCTATCTCCTTGCATAGGTAACTCCAGTCCATCAACTCGGAGTCCCTGTTTGTGAGCTTGCCAAGCTCCATCTCAGCATAATAACTCCTCTTTATGCCCTTTAGGTGAGAGAGCATGGCATATGCCCAGTTCTTTGCAGCTTGTGGGTTGGGTTGTCCCATGCTGTCAGTCAGATGGAAGTATCTTGGTGTGGCATCAAGCCAAGTCTTCATCTTCATTCATCATTCTTCAAATTTGGCCTTAGAACCATTATAGGTTCCAGGATCTGTAAAAATTTCCACTTTAGAGCTCCCTAGGAACTCTGTGGCATCCCAGAATGATCTGGTGGCTGCTCCTTGTTGAGCAGCTTCAAAAGCCATCTCCACTCTCCTCTTGGCATCCTGGGCTGTGACCAGGAGCTGCTCATTTCTGGCTGTCAAGGCCTGAACTTGGGTTTCCAAGTTGAGGATCACAGCTGCAAGCTGGTCCCAACTATAGTTTCCTTGTGCATCGACCAGATTCAACATTGTGAGTGGGGTCAAATAGTAATGCTTTTAATTCTTTGACTTTTCTTCTTCTGTCAAGTTTCTCAGCAAGAGTGTCTACTCTCTGAGGGTCTTTCTCAAGTCCATTTAGCCAAGAATTTATCAGGGCATGTCACTGCTGATCATATTCATATAAAGGAATTTTTAAGCTAGTAGTACTTAACATGGGTGTATGGGGATATTCTTACAATTCATTGGGCCCCTCTTTTCTTTTCCCTTATGATTACTTATCATATGTACCAAAGGACCTTGACCCTCACCATTTGAGCCCTGCTTGGATCCTTTTCTTTTACCATTGTCTTTTTATTTTTATTCCCACTTACTTATTTAGTGTGACTCATCCGCAGCTGTATTACCAACCTTTACCCAATGCCATCACATCTGCTCCATAGTGACTCAGCTTCTTTGCAATTCCATCGCCTTATATTGCTGACTCACTTTCTTCCTTTGCCTACCCTTAACCATTCAGCTCATATATATAAACCCTTGATACTCAGGTGTATTCTCTATCTTAGATCTCCTGCAATTTACCAAGTATCTTGAAATTGCCCTCAGTCCCTCAGTCCTCATCCTACTGTTGAGTGAATGCTCCCTTTGTACCCTTGATCTGTCACTAGTCCTGTGACGTCCTTTGTTACACTTGTGCAACGTCTAGTTCCAGTGTGTCCTCAAAGGCGACACAAAGTCCTGTAGATCCAAAGGGTTCTCTGCTGAGACTCGAGACTCAGGCAGGATGAGACTAAACACTGCATATAATTGTGCAAATCTAGCTGAGAAATATACAAGACAACTACTAGCTATTTATACAGCCTGGAACCATCTTGGAATGGAAGGGCAATGGAACAGGACACATGGTATGCTACAACAGCCTCATGGATCAATGGTAAGAATGGAACAACACTGCCATCAGAAGGAAGATGGAAGGAGGAGTGAAGGTCCATGAACAAAGTGGTTCTGGGGACACATGGTAAGAGTTACAAAAGTGGAACAAAAGAGGAACAAGGTGAGTCAAGAATGGGGATCTCTATATGACCATATAAAGCATAATCTTCGGGGAATAGAGTCCAATAGCATTTTAGGGGTAGTCCGTCCTCAGGCTTCCATTCTGGTAGAAGAGTATTGAAGAGTTCCGATGATTCTGGAATTCCGGAACCTTCAGAACCGTGGGAAGGTACCTCAGAAGCGTCGGAACTGCAGGAACAAGTTCCAGAACCTTCGGAACTGCACTTACTTGTAACATCCTTAGACCCATTGATCCCTCAGTCCTCAATGGTTCCCAGAACCCCTGCCAAGGAAGACCCTTGAGCAGACTCCCTTCAACCTGACATTAGTCCTACACCAGCCTTAGCTTCCCTGTCAAGGAACCCCCTCATCAGGCCCCTTTGTCCTGTCTGCTGTATAGTGACAGTAAGTCCTTGAACCTCTGCAGGCCTATGCTTGACTATGTTGAGTGTAACAAAAGATCTAAAATCTCCCTTGATCAGCTATCATCATATAAGTCTCCACCAATGCCCACCAATGCTCCAGAAGCCCTAGACCCTATCCCAACTTTGCATCAAGAAGGGAAACCCTTGACTTGTCAGACACCGATGAACCCTCTTCAGAGAACTCCATTGATACTGACGAAGATCTCATCATCCCTCAACAACCTGAGGACCTGTTACAATTCATTGACCCCCTTACCCTTTTTCCTTGACTCTTACTTACCGCTGTACACCAAAGGGCTTTAATCATGCTGTTTGAGTCCCACTTGGACCCCTTTCTTTTCCATGACCTTTTCCCAGATTACCGCTTACATATTTAGCATGACTCATCCGCAGTTGTATTACAGATACTTTTCCGATGCCATCGCATCTTTCCATAGTGACTCAGCCTTCTTTGCGATTCCATCGCTTTCTATTTGCTGACTCACCTTCTTCCCTGACCTACCCTTAACCTTTGGACTTGTGTATATAAACCCTCGGTATACCGCTGTAGATCCTCATCCTAGACCTTCTACAATCTACCTTGTATCTTGGATTGTCCTCAGTCCCTCAGTCCTCATTCTACTGTTGAGTGGATGCTCCTTAGAATCCCTTCGATCCACTGCTAGTCCTGTGGTGTCCCAGAACTTCTGCCAAGGAATACCCTTGCCAGAACCCTTTGATTCCATCTCCTCAACGGTTCCAGAACCCCTTCGATCCTGTCTTCTTGACGGTCCTCAGAATCCCCACCAAGGACACCCCTTGCTGGACTCCCTTGACTCCTGTCAGCTGTACGGCGACAGTAAGCCCTTGAACCTTTTGTAGGCCACGCCCCGACTACGTCGAGCATAACAGGACCTAGAACTCTCTCATTGACTTTCTGCAGCACTTAGCATCCCCAGAGTACCCACCCCACCATCCTTAATCCCAGTCAATCACCAACTGGCGTTTACCCTGCTTCCACCCCCAGCCCCAGTCATCATGACAATCAAACCCACTGAACTCCACCTCAGAGCCCCCAATGCCTTTGACAGCTCTTATGCCAATGCCATGTCCTGGCTATTCACTGTCCAAATGTACCTCATCATAAACAAAGCTGTTTATGATGACAACAACAAGAAAATCACCTATGCCTTGTCCTATATGAAAAAGGACTTGGCCACCATCTGGGCCTCTACCTTTTGGAAGGAGGCCATCACTGCTCAGTCCTTCAGGAAATTCAACGACTTCCTCATCAAATTCAAGAGTGCTTTCAAGCACCAAGACACCAAGAATCAAGCCCTCAACTGGCTTCATTTGAAACACCTTATCCTCAAGAAAAATGGATCTTATGGTCCCAAACTCACTCGGCACATTGCTGAGTTGATCAGAATGTCCTGATCAACTACTTTGCTGCTGGAATCCTTCCTCCCCTCTCCTGCCACATCCTCTCCATGGATATGGTCCCCACCAAGGTCAATGAGTGGTACTCAAAGGCTGTTCACTTCCAAGTCCAGAATGATCATGCCCAAACCATTGTTAACCAACACTGCACCCACTCCACTCCCACATACCAATCCTACCAGACCCCCTCCACCTCCTCCTCTTCCCAGAAAACCCACAACTCTGATGCCATGGACATCGACATGGTCAATATCCCCAGAGCCCCCAAGCTAACTCCTGAAGAATGGGAGCAGTGCTTCAAAGAAGGACATTGCCTACAATGCAGACAGAAAGGCCACCAGACCAATGCTTGTGTCAAATTCCCCAAAGAACCTTGTAAGACTTTGGTCAAACGAGTTGAACAGGTTGACGATGACCTCCCCTTCAGACCTGCAACAATGATGATGACAATAACCTCACGGTTTGTCACATCCAATTCACCCTTCCCCCCAAGAAGGATTTTTAGAATGGAGACCTCAATTGATGTGGGACTCTCCTAAAATATGATGTATAAATGTATCTACTCTGCCTGGTTTAATGCAAATCTCTGTTCAAGTCATTGTACCCTTGCACACATTGAAAACCATCAACACTCATGCCCTCATTGATAGTGGCACTGATATCTCTTGCATTGATTGCAGCTTTGTCTGCAAAAACAAGCACCCCACCATCTGACTCCCCTTTTCCCTCAATGTCACCAATCTCAATCAGGGACCTATGGACAAAGGAGGAGTTCAATTCACCACCGAACTCTTTGTTCACATCAAAGGACTCACCCATAAAGTCCTCTTCTATGTCATGGATTGTGGTCGACAAAACCTTATCCTCAGCCTCCCCTGGTTGAAAGCTGTCAACCCCACCATCAACTGGTTTGGTCAGACTCTCTCCATCAGCAAGTCTATGGATCAATCCAAGGAGCTCTATACACTCTATAAAGTCAACTTGAACCAATACAAAACTCATTTCCAACAGTTCAAGCCCTCCCCTCGACCTTCTTACCACATCCAAGTAGATTCTATCTATGATGAACACCTCTATGAATACCTTGACTACGAGACAGAACCTCAGTATATCCACCAGGCTCACAACAACTACACTATCAACTGCATCATCCAGTGTGATTATCATTTTATTCCCAAGGATAATCCCCTCATTGCCAAACTCACAAACTCTACAGAGTTGGCCATGGCTGTCAAGAAGGCCAAATCCAAAGTCACCCTCCCCCCTGAATACTCCAACTTTGCCTCCATCTTCTTGAAAGAAGCTATGGACCATGTACCTCCCTCCCGCCCCTACGATTATAAGATCAACCTTGACGAATCTTTCATACCCAAGGTCAGGAAGATTTACCCCCTTTCTCCAGACAAGCGTAAGGCTACAGAAGCCTTCCTCAATGAAAATCTTGCTTCAGGCAAGATACACCCTTCGAACTCCCCCCAAGCCTCATCATTCTTCTTTGTCAAAAAGAAGGATGACAGACTCCATCCCTGCCAAAACTATGGGTATCTCAATTAACATATCATCTGAGATGCCTATCCCCTTCCCCTAGTCTCCAACCTTGTTGACAAACTCCGTGATGCCAAGGTCTTCACAAAGTTCAATGTTTGATGGGGCTACAACAATGTCCGAATCAAAGACAGACATCAATGGAAAGCCACCTTTATCACCCATAAAGGACTTTTTGAACCAACCATAATGTTTTTTGGTCTCACCAACTCCCCCACCACCTTCCAAAGGTTTATGAATGACTCCTTCTGCAATATGATCGCCAAAGGATGGCTCATCATCTACATGGACAATCTTCTCATCTTTTTCCCTGATGAGAAAACCCATGCTAAATGAACTAAGTGTGTCCTTCAGCACATGAAGGAACTCAACCTTTACCTCAAACTCAAGAAATGCAACTTTGCCTCAAAAAAAGTTGAATATCTAGGAATAATCATCAAACCTGGTCAACTTGCCATGGACCCCATCAAGCTCAATGGGATTGCATCCTGGCCCACCCCAGAGAAACTTCACAATGTCCACTTCTTCCTCGGCTTTGCCAATTTCTACCATTGCTTCATCCTGGACTACTCCTCTGTCACCTGCCCCCTCATCAACCTCATCAAGAAAACCAGTCCCTGGGCCTGGTCCCCTGAATGTCAGAAGTTCTTTGATCATCTCAAAGAACTCTTCCTCTCCCATCCAGTCCTCCAACTCCCCAACCTCTCTGCTCTGTTCACTATTGCAACAGATGCTTCCAAGTTCGCCTCTGGTGCTATCCTCCTCCAGACAGATACTAATGGGGATTGGCATCCCTGTTTCTATCTTTCCCAGTCATTCTCACTGGCAGAAACTATGATATCTATGATCAGGAACTCCTTGCTATCATGTGAGCCCTGAAATCCTGGTGCCATTATCTCCATGGCAGCTTCCACCTAATCCAAGTCTTCATGAACCACAAGAACCTGACCTACTTCCAGTCAGCACAGACTCTCAACTGCCGACAGGCTCATTGGCTCCTTGATCTCACAGATTTTGATCTGACCATGATCCATGTCCCCGGTAAACTCCTTGCCAGCCCTGATACCCTCTCCCACTGCCCTGATCTCCTCCCCTCTGATGAGGCTGATAATGAAGAAGTTACCCTCCTTTCCCATCCCTCTTCATCAATGTTGTTGATGCCATGCTTCAGAAGCATATCTGATCTCACTCCAAGACTGATCCCTTTGTCCTCAAGGTTCTTCAATTTCTTGATGGAACCATTCCCCCTGCCTTTCAGTCTTGACTCTCCAACTGGCAGTACAAAGATGGCATCCTTACTTTCCAAGGTCGTGTCTACATTTTCCCCAATGAGTCCCTCCAGTGCTCAATCCTCCAGTGCTGCCATGACCACAAAACCACTGGTCACCCTGGTTATCTCAAAACTCACCAGCTCATTGCCACTGAGTTTTGGTGGCCAGGCCTTGCTCAATATGTATGCAAGTATGTCAAAGATTGTGCCTCGTGCCAACAACACAAGGCCAACACCCACCCCACAGTTCCTCCGCTCACCCCCATTCGCTCCACCTGCACTCACCCCTTCCAACAGATCTTGTGTGATCTGATCATGGACCTCCCCAAATTCTTGAGCTTTGATACTCTCTTGATCATGGTCAACCATGGCCTTACTAAGGGGGTAATTCTCTGTCCCACTAAGAAAACCATCACCACTAAAGGGATTGCAGCCCTCTTTTTCCACAAAGTCTTCCTCTGATTCAGTCTTTATGACAGAATCATCTCTGATCAAGGCTCTTAGTTCACCTCTGCCTTTGCCAAAGCGTTGAAATGTGCTCTCAACTATTCCCTCGTGCTCTCCACTACATACCATCCCCAGACTGATGGTAAAACTGAATGGGTCAACCAGGAAGTCAAAACCTACCTTCACATCTTCTGTGGAAGCAACCCCACCACATGGTCTGAACTCATCCTCCACACTGAGTTCGCTCACAATCACCACCCCCACTCTGTCACTGGACAGACCCTGTTCTATCTCATGATGGGATATGAACCCCATGCCCTTCTCTTGGTTATCACTGATTCCAACATCCCCATCATTGAGGACCACCTCAAGCCCCTTGTTGCTGCTTGCAATAAGGCCCTCACCGCCCACGAACTCACTCACCAAGTTATGGTGTTATGAAACCATTGTTCCTTCACCTCCTTTACCAAGGGATTTAAAGTCTGGCTTGAAGCCAGGAATCTCAAACGCTCCATTGTCAACCTGAAGTTTGCCCCAAAATACAAAGGACCCTTTACCATTGTTAAGGTGCTATCTCCCATCATCTATAAACTGTGCCTCCCATGATCATGAAAAATCCACCCAGTATTCCATGTGTCCCTCCTGTCCCCCTACCATGAAAACCCCGTACATGGGCCAAACTACCCCTCTCCACTGCCTGACCTTATTGATGGACATGAAGAATACAAAATTGAAAAGATAATCCACCATCATGGATCTCTGTCTTTTCATTCCTTCCTGATCTGATGGAAGGGATATACCACCAAAGAAGATTCCTGGGAATCTGAATGGAATCTATGAAACTCCAGTTCCCTCCTCAATGACTATAAATGTTGTTACTCAATTTCCTCCATCTCCAACCAAACCACACCCTTCACCATCATGTCCATCACCCTCTCTGCACTCTCTCCCACTCCCAGCGACATTCCTTCTGATGTCACCAAAGCCAGCTGATCTACCACCACCCCTGCCAACAACTCTCTTGAGCTCAATGATGCACCCATCTCCATGCCTCCCCCCTCTCTGATCCAACACCTCCACAACAACATGGAAGGTATTCCCTCTGCATGGCCTGGCTTCAGCTGGACCCACCCTAAACCCCTTGTTCCCACTACTATACCTGTTCCCCTGGCCCAACAGATCTCCAACTGTCCCACTTGCCTCCCATTATCCTTACCCCCCACTGCCCTATCCAACCACCCAATGCCCCTTGATGAGGAGCTCGCCGCTGCCATCGCCACCAAACTCCGAGACTCCAGTCTCACCATGGCACTTGATGCCCATATGGAACCCCACTCCCCCTTTGCCTTCATGTACCATCTCTTCTTGATAAACTTCCACATTGCCATCTCCACTACCACCCCCACCACCTCTGCCACCCAAGCATTGGCCAACCTCCATATCCATCACCTCCATTAGACTCTGAAGCATGACCTTGTCCAGTTAATGCACCAGCTGGACATGACCAACTTTATTATTGACATCAATCGATACCTCCAAAATCTTGCCATTACTGGCAATGACCATGTCTCTACCCCATCCATGTCTTCTGAACCACTCACTACCCAAGAAGTCGCTGCCCTAGATCATGCCGATGACTACTGGACTGGCAACCAGGGAGTCTGGTCCCTTCCCCCCAACCACCCTTGCTATTACGAAGCGTGTTACCAATGCCACTGCCTCACACATTGCCATCCCCTCTGTCCCATTTATCAATGCCCCATCTGCCACAGGCAGTCCCCAGGACACCCCCAATGTTCTTGTCCCATGTGCCCATGTACTCCTCATGCATTTGCTTCCTCCTCCTTGGACTTGTCCATATACCCATCTTTCCACTCATCACATTCATCCTTGTCACACCAAGGCTGTCCTATCTCACCTGGACAATGTCCCAACATTTGGATCCCTCGTAGGGTCCCCACCCCCCCTTCTTTTCTGCCAGCAGCAGATGACTATGAGTTCTTTGTCAGCACTGAAGCTGATGACAATAAGACCAGGTCTCATCACAGTGACTACTAAGGTTTTGTTACAGTCTCACCCATACATATGTACAATGGGGGTAATGTTACGATTTGTTGGGCCTCTCTTTTCTTTTCCCTTACGATTACTTATCATGTGTACCAAAGGACCTTGACCCTCACCATTCGAGCCCCACTTGGGTCCTTTTCTTTTACCATTGTCTTTTCATTCCCGCTTACTTATTTAACATGACTCATCCACAACTGTATTATCAACCTTTACTCAATGCCATTGCATCCACTCCATAGTGACTCAGCTTCTTCACGATTCCATTGCCTTCTATCACTGATTCACTTTCTTTCTTTGCCTACCCTTAACCATTTGGCTCGTGTATATAAACCCTCAATACTCAGATGTATTCCCTATTTTAGATCTCCTGCAATTTACCAAGTATCTTGGAATTGCCCTCAGTCCTTCAGTCCTTGTCCTACTATTGAGTGAACACTCCCTTTGTATCCTCAATCTGTCACTAGTCCTGTGATGTTCTTAGACCCATTGATCCCTCGGTCCTCAATGGTTCCCAGAACCTCTGCCAAGGAAGACTTTTGAGCAGACCCCCTTCAATCTGATGTTAGTCCTATGCCAGCCTTAGCTTCCCTGTCAAGGAATCCCCTTGTCAGGCCCCCTTGTCCTGTCTGCTATATAGTGACAGTAAGTCCTCAAACCTTTGCGGGCCTATGCTTGACTATGTCAAGTGTAACAGATATCTTCAGGAGGCCTCTGGCAACTTCTCGAAGTTTGGTCTTTGTATGTAGGTAGGGGCACACATGTAGTGACTCTCTTTGAACTGCTTGATCTAACCACTACTTCTCAGGGTTGTGTTAAGACCGGGCCGGACTTGATGAACAAACTCCAAAGGAGGTCTGAGAAATTCCAGAGTTGTCTTGGTGAAAGGGGGACTAGTGGGACTTTGGCTTCAGCGACTTGGAGTGGAGCGCTGCGCCCTTGTCAGATCGTTGGTGGTCCCAGATTTCAAAGGAGCAGAGAATGAAAAGGAGCAAAGGAAGACAGGAAAGTCAAATGTCTGGGTTGTCTAAGTTGTCTAAGTTGTCTAAGTCAATAACTAGCTAAAGTACAGGCAACAAGACAGGACTATATATACAGAGGTCAGAGGCAGTGTACAAAAGCAATGATGGGAAACGTAAGTAAGTGGAGCCGGGGAAAGGGAGACGGAAAGGAAACATAAGCAGAGCTGTGTGAACGCAGAATCAGAGAAATCTAAGAGGCGAGACTAGTACATAAGGAGAACAAAGAGTAACGTAACTAGAATGTACAAAAAAGCGGAGTACCAAAGTACCAGAGGAACAGAAAAGCGGAGAACAGAAGTTGAGGATCGGAGGGCCGAAGTTGGCTAGGATTAGGGATATGACAGGTTGACCTTGTATACCCTTCAAGTTCTGAGGCATCATGGTTCCTCAGAGATAAGGTGCACAAACTTCCTCAGTTTCTTTACTGTGATGGAGTCCATCTGTATGCCAACTTCTTTCCTTGTGCTACCCTCTCTGATAGCCTCTC
>JBBPMJ010000492.1:0-24797 GCA_038090255.1 Austroboletus niveus | reverse complement strand
CACAGAACAGGACCACGCTCTATACGGAGACTACGAGGTGCGGGAACAAGATCGACTAGCTATCTCTATGGTGGATGACGGGCATATATACCTATCGTACACGTGATGAATGCCAATCGGTAAGCCAGTGGGCTTACACAACGTCATCTGGCATGGAGGAATCGGACATTCGCGACGCCGAACTTGTATGATACGTTTCATTCTTTTCCTCTCATTCTCTCTGCGTCTTGCTTTGCTCTTTTACAATACTCATTCTTTGTACGCGACCGGCGATGGTATGTTTCCAATTACCTATGTCTTCTCCGTTTGTCTAGATACTTCATAGCCCTTTCCGCTCTTGTACGATACGTTACCTTTTCCCTTTCATCACTTTCTTGTTTTCCGTTTATCTAGACGCCACATAGCCTCCACCACGCTGTATTTAAAACCGCTCGGTCGGTCTCGATAACCATCATCTGATCATCACGACACATACGATAGATTCCCCGTTGCCACTTTTTACTATCTAGTCCCCTCGTCCTACTTTCCTACCTACCTCACCTTCCTTAATCCTATCCCCTTCGAACTCGCCACCCAGTCGTGATCCGCGCGTGACGCCGGATTCCCACTACTACATCCGTCAAGATAACACCCAGGCTGTCCGTGGCCTATATGATATTAATCGTCCCTCGGGGCCTAGATCACATTGGATTTGGAATCTTGGCTCCGTTTGCGGCACGGGCCGTGTTTATGAGACAGAGGTAGGTACCCCCGCTTTCAAAACCGTCAGCTCACCAACCACGATCGTTCCTACTCGTCCGGCGTGGTGTAAAAACTTGGCCCTCTGGGATGAAATAACCTAAAAAAATGGCCGGTCGTCAAGCGGGCGCACTACGACGGGCAACTTTCAACAGTTTGAGACGACGGAGGACACGCGCACGTTCTGTCGATACAGCGATGGAAATATGGCAGCGTTTTTGGAAATACTAGCACGCTGTTAAGAGTGGAATGGCGATTTGTTTGAACTCAGACTCCCCCGAAGTGGTTGATCTCGAATGGGACCTAATGATGGCACCTCCAATGGTCCGCCAATGCCAATTCAAATTACTATTACCTGGTCACTTGGAAGCCTTTTTCCTCGTGTCAGTTACATGTGTAAGAAAACAGAAGCTGGCCAGCAGCAACGCATATCCATCCCAAAAAACCGTCTTCTCTCGTTACCCATCGATCCATGGTATACCAGTGAGACGTTGATTCGCAAGTAGGAATGCCGTGTTAGCGGCACTCTCGGAGATACATAGCACAATCGTGCCTGTCGTTGTTTCTTTGGGCAAGCATGCACACTTTTGTCTGGCGTGGCAGGCTTTTGGTTCATAAAAACCATGTTGGTTGCGTCGACAAGAAGTTGTCCAACCCCCTAGTACACACTTTCTCCGGCCCCGGTACGCTGCAATTGCTGTACGGTGTCAATGTCTGGAAATAGACGTTTTGGTCATGCGCAGCAGGTGCATTGAGTTTGAGGTAATGCGCTGGACTAGTAAGGATGTCAGCCTCGTCAGGACATCGGCAAACTTTGTCTCACTCACTCTGCTTCGCGTTGGGCGTCCATCGGTTCGTTATCACCAACATTGTCATACAACGTAGGAGTAATAGTGTTGACGATCCGAATCTTGCCACTGGTGTACGTCAGCTTCGTCGCGACAACGGGCTAACACATCGCTCACCGCTTGGCAGGGTCAACAGGATGAACCTGAGGGATCGTCGCGGAAAATACGAAGAGAGCGAAATAAAGTGAAGTGAAGAGGAATGAGAAAGCCATCTCGCAGAGATGAAGAGCAGAGGGAAGAGAGCTCCATGTTTTATAGAATTTCTGTACTCAGAAACAGCTGTCCCTGCTTCGTCCGTCACACTCGCGTCTCGATCTGAGGTGACGATCTCAATAATATCATGACTTATCGAAGTTGCACAACTAGTAGTATTAGTATCCTTGCTTCATGAACATGTCAGAAGGTTATCATTCCCAATATGATGGTTGCTGTCTGCATGATGATTGACGAGATGTGTAGTGTGTCACCTCATTTTGAGATGCTGCGCATCAGCAATTTATGTATGAAAAAAAGAAAAGAAATTGCTTCCACTTTATTGTACGATCGACATGAACACTTAACCGTGCTGGTTTGTCTCTCCGGCGACAGTTTACGATGGACGCTTTCGTGAGATCTCGAGAGTCACATCTGTGAATTGGTTTGGTATTGACTGGCACTAGGATACCTTCGGCTAGCATCGGCTACACCGGCCACCGGCCACCAGCTCATCGCACCTAACCATCCCACAGATGGATGTCAAGACCTCGCGGAGACGTACCAAATCTTCCACGTAACGAATTCATTAATATTTTCAGTTCGTTCATCAAGATAACATGTACGCCGTCCTTGGCCCATATGGTGTTAGACGTCGCTCAGGGCATAGATCTTGGAACGCTTGACTTCGTCGCGCGTCACGGGCCGTGTTCGTTAGACAAAGAGAGGGAGGTATTCCCGCTTTCCAAACCGTCAGCGCACCAACCACGATCGTCCCTGTCCGCGCCCGAGTGTAAAAACTTGGCCCTCGGGATGAAAATGACCTGAAAAAATGGCCGTTCGTCAAGCGGTCGCACTCCTTTTTTTTTTCTCAGACACGGCGGGTGACGGTGACGTTTCCGAAAGTGAGCGGAACCACTTGATCAACCAACAACGAGGAGGAGAGGCGAAAGAGGGGGAACGAGTGTTACGAAAAAGTGGTATTACTAGTGCTGGCGTAGAAAAATAAGAATCGACCTACCTTGACGATCTGAATCATACGTGCCATGCCAAAACGTCGACGCACCGAACACGATCATGAGCGTTCCTATTAGTTTCACGTGTTGACAGGACTTGGACCATGAAGTGACCTGGAATTCTGATGGTCGTCAAGCAAGGCAAAGAACACACTTCATTCAACGGACTGTACTGACGGTGATCAAAGTGAGCGGTAGAGTCACTATCACCGAGTATCTGAACTTGAAGTCACTTCTTTGACCAATTGGCTCCGAGACAGCGGAAACAGAATGCTTTGCTAGTCGAGGTACAGCATTATACTTTTTAAAACTCGTCCGGCGGCTACACATATTTAGTTGACACGAAAAGGACAGGATGGCAAGCGTCTTGCGTAGACAAGGAAAAAAAGAGCGGACATGATAAACCCCTGACCAGCAGGCAGCGAATAAACAAATAGGAAAGAAAAAAGTCGATGCTCGGTTCCGGAACTTTCTGGACCTGACGTCCGTCCTGTGCTCCAAGGAACCGAGACACGCCCCCTCCTCGTGTCTCTAAAACCAAAAGGGAAGACCGACCGACATATTCAGACGTCAACCGCTGGAGACACCGCCTTTTTGTACGAGTTTATTGGCATGCTCCTTCTTACACGTCGCCTTGCTGTTCAAGTGCCGCTTCAACGCGTCCGATCGCGTGTACGATTTGTGACAGGCCAAACACGGATATGCAGGTGCACGATGACGGAGAGATTGTTGGTGCCGTTGCAGATCGCCTGCGGAGGCACAGACTTGAGAACAGCCGTCTAGGGAGCACAAAAACGTTTTCGGGGTTCTCGAGGCGATGTTGGGAGAGAGGTCTAGAATGCCCATCGTGGGACGGGAGTCGTTGGGCTGCGGGGTAGGCGAGGCCCGTGAGGGGGTGGGCACGTCGTTTGTGGAGCTTGTGGAATCTGGAGGACATGCGGGGGCGGTTACGCGACGTGTGGGAGTGTCCTGGGGGTGCAATTTGGGCCGCTTGGAAGGAGCCCATTTTCCTCTGCCACTTGGTCGTTTTCCGTGGAGCTCGAGCTTGGTGTTCGTCGCGTCGGTGGGGATGTGGGTGTGGACGACGTCTACGGATGGACGTTTGCGGGGGATGATCCAGCGTGGTACGTCAGCGAGGGCAAGGGGGCTCGACTCGGAGATGCGGTTGGTGCTCCAATTGTACCCGTCATCGCTGTCCACGTCGCTGTCGGTGTCCGTCTCCGACCAGGGATGATCGGACTCGGAGGGAAGCTCGGGTTCGGGTTGTGGTTGTGGTGGGGGCGGGAGTGGCCGTGGGGCGGATGCGGGGGAGTCGCGATCGCTGTCGCTGTCCTTGTCAAAGTTCCATTCGTCGTCGTCGTCTGGGTTGGTGGGGGGATCGGCGTGAGTGGAAGCGAGGATGCGTTTTGCGGCAGCGTCGAGCCACTCCTTTGAGGGAGGCGGCATGCTGGTGTCGATGGGGGGTATGTACGGGACGAGCGTGTTTACTTTGCTAGGCGTGACGCCGACTGCACCGCGTCTGGCTTCGTAAGAGGATCTCCGGAGAGGCTCGTGAGACGGCGGGGGGTTCTTCATTGCGTTTGAAAAGGATATGCGACGAAGGGGGCGGGGTGTCGACCAGGATCGGTGATCGTGTGCACGCGCAATAGTGTCATACAACTAAGATGAGGTGGTCAGGTCAGCGAGAGAAGGAGGAGGAGAACAAACTCTTGTCGGGGGTGCGGGTGGGAGGAGTCGGGAGGGGTCGAATACGGTGTGATAGGCGTCGGTGTGATCAGCTGGGCAGACGAGGATGTTGTGAGGGAAAGACATTGAGAGGTCTCGACGTCGAGGCCATGGGGGAATTATATGTGGGCGACATGTGGAAGTGTGGAAGTGAACAATGAGCAGGCTGTGGTCTTGTGTAGCGAGGCCATTGCATCCGAGTTTGTACTCTTATTATTCTACCACTTAACTATAAAAACTCGGTAAGTGGACCAACAATGTCCTCCACTAAAGTCCCCCCCTTCTCGCTCTGGCAGGTCCAGTCATGCTCATTCTCCTCGTCCTGATACCCCTCGTCGCCGCCCACGCCGGTCTGTAGTCCTCCCCGTCCTCCCCACACCCGCTGACACGCTTCGTACTAGCCATCTGGCATCCCTCCATGTGGGGCTTCAATGTCACGGCCACCACCTTTTCCTACGACAACCGTCCCGTAGTGCCTCTCATGGACAGGTCCTTTAACGACTGGTGGTTCCACGGCCACCTCGCCTACCCCCCACACCCCGAGGACGTCTTCGACCTCCCCGCGGGACAGAACGTCACCGCCCAGATCGCCTGCGACAAGGGCGCGACCACGTACTATGCCACCAACCTCGGCGGTGACATCCAGCAGCCCAGCGATCCCAACAACGTCTGCCCTGGGGCGCCCATGAAAGAGTACCACACCACTGGCCTTGACGACGTCAAGGGCTGCGGCCTCGCTATCGCCTACAAGAGCAACGTCTCTCAAGTCACCCCGCAGGACTTCACCATCTTCAGCGTCAACCACACCTGCGTCTGGTCCCGCTACACCGAATTTGGCGTCCCCGAGAGAATGCCCCCATGCCCCGACGACATGTGCACCTGTGCCTTTTTCTGGATACACTCCCCCGACAGCGGCTCAGAGCAGAGTACGTATCGCCGTTCGTGTCCCCGTTCGTGTCGCTCATTCCACCCAGACTACATGAACGGATTCCAATGTCGCGTCACCAACGCCACCTCCAACGTGCCCCTCGCTACCTCCAAGGTCGCTCGTCGCTGTGGAGCAGATCCAGCCAACAAAAGGCCCGATCCTGTCCCCGGAAACTGTACCTACGGCGCCAAGCAACCCCTCTACTGGTTCCAAGCCCAGGACAACAACGTGCGTATCCCCGCCCGTCTCGTGCCTCGACCCTCACCCCTTCCACAGATGTTCGAAGGAACATATTCCCCTCCTTTCTACAACGGTCTTTACAACTTTGTCGACGGCGCTCAGAACGACATTTTCCAAGACTCGTACACGACCATGCCCGTCCCTGGTCCCAACCAGACCGAGCTGCCCGTCCTCGCAGACCTGTCGTCCACCCCTGCTTCCAACGGCAATACAACGCCTTCTCCACCAACCGCGAACAACGACTCGTCCACTTCAGGCAAATCACAATGGTGCGTAACCTCGTCTCCCAAAAGCGGCTTCATGTATTCATGTTTCACTCGATAGCTTGAGAAAACGCAACGCGAGCGCCTTTTCGCGTCGTCATGTCGACGAACAAGGACGTTCTCCATTTTCACACTATTTACCCGCGGGCCGGAAAAGGACGCTGCCGGGCAGCAAGTCGGACGTCTGGAAGCCCTTTTGAAAAGGATTGTCTCGGATGACCCTGGTTTTTGATCGTCCTGGTGTTTTTTTTTTTTTGATGTGAACGTGCGCGCCCCTTGGATTTTTTTTTTGGTTCTCGTTCTCGGTGATCGTGGTTTGGAATCGGAACACGACGAGGTTCGTTATTGTATACAAACGATATCCCTGGTAGGATTTTTTTTGTTTTTTGTTTAAGCGTATGCATGCCTCTAGGATACCAATGAAAAAAAAAAAATGAAAACCGTGTTGTATGTATTTTTGGCCCGACGGACGAAAATCTATTACAGTAAGTTCGAAAAAAAAAAAAAAGGTAAAGCGACCCGCGTGTACCGTCCCATTTTGCACGAATGGGCCTGAGACGGCGAGTCGTCGTTGGCCGCACAAGGTCCGCTTCAAAGAGAAAAAACGACGGGGTTCTTCGATCCAGCCCATCGCAACGGGGCTGGTTCATATCGATAGCGGTTATCAGTGCGTCGATAACGCGGGGGGATTCCAGTTCCGTTCAGAAAGAAAAAAAAAACAAAAAAAAAACAAAAACAAGACAATACTCTTGAGAACGGACGCCCAAGGATGGGAATCGAGATGTCGCCGTAGGGACGATGGCGACGAGAATGAACGGTCGGAATTCATCGATCGATGACCGTCGTGGGATCGAAAAAGAATTCCGCGAGTCATGGTCCCCATGATGGTGGTGTCTCAGTGGGTTGGTGGTGATGTCATGGCGTATCATCAGATCATCATGATCCGACGAGTGTCTATCATTCTCTTGTGAGCCACAGCCGCTCTCCAGACGTGTGTGATCGAACTCCGGAAGGCGCGTCTGTACTAGGACCGTGTCGAAGGTCGCAACGCCGTCATCACTCCACATCGCCGCCATCACGACGCCTGCCTCGAAAATACAAGTCATCCGAGTCATTGATATCGATCGATCATGAATCATTTTTGCCACGGAGGGTGAAAAAAAAAGCATACAGACGTCCCAGTTCCAGTCATAGTATGGACGAACCCTACCAGTCACAAGCACCTTTTTCGAAAGAAGAGAAAAAAACGGATAATGAAAAAAAAAAAGAAACGGAAAACATCCTCCATCACATCGACCCTGCAGGCCGTAACGAGAACGGGAGCGACGACGCCGGCTTGATCAACTCGACATGATTCCACTCAAACAGCGCCGAAGACGACAACGTCGGTGGCACAAACGGCGACAATGTCGACGTCGTTGATGCGGTCGGTGTTGATGCTGCAACAGGCGGCGGCGAACTCGCATGCTTCTTGAGCATGATCGGCTTTTGATGGTGCTTGCCTCCCCCGCGGCTTCTCGAAGGCGACACGTCGTGCCCAATTTCCGGAGATCCAGACGGCGACGTCCAATTCGGCATCGACATCGGGAACTGCATCATCACCATCGGCGTCGTCGGCAACGAAAACCCGTCCTCATTAGTCTTGTCCTCGTCCTTGTCCTTGTCATCATCCCCCTCTGCCACCGCCGCCGATGTCGACACAGCCGGTGATACTTGCGGTGCTTTCTGCGGCGTCTGAAACGACGTCGGGATTGCCGATGCAGTGGCCATCGTGTTCAGCAGCGGTTGGGTTCTCGACGCCAACAATGCCTTTTTGAGTCTCTGCGCCGATCGCTCCGCGTTCAACGTCGCCGCCGCCGTGACGGCCACGTTTGGAGTCACGTTCAAGGGCCGCTTGGACGACGATGCGGCAAGCTGTGCTCGACCGTTCACACCTCCAGGAACCTCCAACTTCAATATACGATGTCGTAACGCAGACATGTCTTGTTTTTGTTGATCGATGGCGACGTCGATGTTGCGGAACGTCCTATTCACCGTATCCAGCGAGGGCGGCCTGTCGGAGTGATTGAGTAAGAAAAAAAAAGATCAAGTCGGTACAGATCATTGCTTACCTTATACTCGGTCGCCCCGTCCTTAGTTCATTCATCCTCTTTTTGGACGCCTGCAAGTGATCTTCGAGCTTTTGCACCCGATCCCTGATAATCTTGACATCCAAATTTAGCCTACCGTCGAGTCGACGTCTTGTCAAAAAAAAAAACGCACCCGTATTTTTTTCCGCAACTGAGATTGCGCCTCGGAATATTCGGGTGCAAGCGTCCGGATCTTGAGCACCTTTGCAAACTCGGCGTCCGTCCGAGCCCTGTCGAATCGCGCAATCTCTTCCTTTCGCGTGTTGACTAGTGAAAAGATCAGTACGACCCCTTTTTCTTTTTCGTTCGAAAACCGTCACCTCTGAGAACGTGGCCGTCCAGCTCCTTCAAAGCCTTGCGCAAACACACCCGCTGCAACTTGAGCTCTCTGACGTCCTCTTGCACGCCTACCAACATCTTGCCATACTCGTCAATATCTCCGAGAACCCACTTGTGAGGATCGCCGAGATCCGCTCTTTGATGCGGAATTCCCGACGGCTTTTTCAGCTCCACCATCTTGACCGAAGCCGCCGTCGCCATATCCTTGAGCTAACCAAACAAATCATGTATCAACGTCAAACAGAGTTAGTTGCCAACAAAAGGAACGCACGATCGTCAACTCCTTGTCGATCGTGCTCAAAAGAAGGGCATACTCGACTTGCATACCCTGCTCCGGCGTCTTGACCACCGGCGGCTGCATCGGACCAGGACTCGGAACGGTAGGCGGGATAGAAAACGGCGAACTGGACGGTGGCGTGGGGGGAGTCTTGGGACCAAATAGACTAGGCTGTCCACTACCAAAGCCACCAAAGATCGACGCGCCTTTTGCCGCAGCCGACGCGACTTCCGGAGACTTGAACGATGTCCACGTACCCGGGCTGGAACTAGGCGGAAACGAAGGGAGACTCGTTTGAAGCGGAAGCGTAAATAAGGGACCACCCGGACCTGTCGTCGTCGGGGGTGGTGTGACTGTCGTTGTTGTCGTCGTCGCAACCTTGTCTGCGAACCCGAACGCGGTCGGTCCAGTGGCACGCGTGGTGGTAGGCATGAAAATCGGGGACGCAGGGGGCGGCGCGGTCGAAAACACCGACGAGAGCGCCGACGTCTTGGGCCGGATCGAATCTTCCTCGGCGAGCTTGGCGGGCGGCGTCGGTGGAGTTGGCGTCCATTGACCAAAAGACACCTTGGGCGCAGCTGGCTGCACAATGATCGCTGGTGGAGCCGACTTTGAGACGGGTTGCGATTTCTCCGCTTCGCCCTCAAGGACAAGGGGCGTGCTTGCGAGTGGAGAGCTTCGTATAGGCCGATTGTTCGAACGAGGCGCCAGACCAAATGGCGTCGCCGGTGGCGGAGAAGCTTTTGGTGGGGGCGCCTGTACTGTTGGCGGTGCACCTGAAGGAGCGTCCTTCACGGGAGAGCTTGGGGGCGTCGTACTAGGATCCCTGACGGGCGAAATTCGGGGAACGCCAGAAGGCGTAGACGTCTGAGGTGGAGGTGGAGGCGAGATCGAGACGCTGATCTTGGGATGCTCGGCCTTGGGCGTCGTAGATGGTGACCTCGTAGACGCCGGTGTTATGGGCAAAGGAATCTCTGTGGGCTCAACCTCTTTTTGCACTTGTTCCTCAGTCTCTTCTTCCTCGGACGTTTCTTCTTCTTCTTCTTCCTCATCCTCCTCCTCCTCAGACACATCAGACTCTGACGGTACGTCATCAGACAAGAACGATTCATCCTGCAACTCTGTACGCTCCTCCCCGACAATTTCACCCTCTTCTTGCTCAACCTTTACAAAGGACGAACTCGTCGAGGAAGAGATTGATTCCAAGGACTCTTGGAGAGGAAGCGTCTCCGCAACTTTGCCTTCTCCCTTGGACGAACGAGACTCTTCGCTCGCCTTTTCCTCGATAGCTGGCGTCTCTTCCTTCTCGACCTTTGGAGTCACAATTGTAATCGACGGCTTGGGTGGCTCTTGGGCAGGCGTATTGCTAGGCGTCGTCGAGACCGCAGGTTGCGTCGGCGTCTGCTCAGGCTTCTTGGGCGTCGTGTCAGGCGTCAAGGTTCCAGACGGCTTTGTCTCTGCACCAGAACGAAGAAGATCCCCAAACGACTTGTTTCCTCCCGAAGAGAACGCAGCGAAACCGCCACCCCCACTTGAAAACGAGCTAAACGCACCACCACTGGAAACATGGGGTGGTTGAGTAGGCGTCGTAACTCCCGTTGTGAACACGCTCTTGATCGTCCCACTGGCACCAGGCATCGAGGGAGCGCCAAACAGGGGTGCAGAGTGTGATTTTGGAGGGGTCGTGGTAGGAGTACTCGATACAGCAAGCGAGAAAGCCGGTACGTTTGGGTTGGAGGATACAAAGAAAGGGGAGTCTTTGGGCAATACGCCAAAAGAGCCAGAGGCAGGTTTGATGAAAGCAGAGGGCGTCGTCTGCAAACTGCTGGGGTCGGGGCCGGTAAATATAGCAGGGGTAGGACTCGCCACAGAAAAAAGCGACACAGTCTCTATCTGCTGAATCTGGGCCGGAGAAGAGGGCCTACTGTCATCATCGTCATCTTTTGTGACAGATTCTCGAGCCGCGAATTGCGGAGTCGCAGAGAAAGAAAGAGCGGAAGTGAATTGTGGTGCCGTACTCGGTACTACTATAGCGGGAGTTTTCGATGTCATCGCCGGGGGTGTCCTGGACTCGGTTGCCTCGACCGGCTTTGTAAACACATTTGTCGGCTCCGGTGTCTTCGACGAATCGTTTGTTGCCCAGACTGGCTTCGCTGATGAATTTTTGGATGCTACCACGCCGAATGCACTTTGAGTACCAGACGCAAAGACGCTGAATGCACCACTACCACCACTGCCAGTGCTAGTGGTGGTAGAAGTTGTCGCTGGCGGTGTAGCAGAAGAGACGGCACCAAAGGGTGACTTTCCAAATGTCGAAGAACCTGTCTGGAACTGAACAAACGAAGAATGGCCAAACGCTGGCTGCCCAAACGCCGATTGACCGGTACCAAAGGAAGGTGGAGCACCAAACGAGGTCGAGGGAGCGCTTTCGAGCTTGGGCTGAAATGCACTTCCGCCAAATGTCGTGGTGGGTTGCTGGGTAGTGGAAAAAGCAGAAGGCCTAGCAAACGGACTTTTCTGATCAAAAGCACTGCCAAACGCCCCGAAACCATTTCCTGGTTTAATAAGGCCACTGTCAGTCGATTGTTGGCCCGAAGACGACGGGGTATTGGGCTTGCCAAAGATGGACGGCTTTGAATCGGCATCTTGAGAATTTGCTGCACCAAGACCCAGACCACCAAACGATGGCCCATCATCTGCAACCATATTTTCTTCGGGCAAGGATGTCGACGAAGGTACTGTCGTTGTCATTTGAGAGGAACTACCAAACCCAAATGCTGGTTGGCCGAACGTGGCCGGACCTGCAGAGCTGAACGCCCCAAACCCAACGTTAGGTGCAGTGGAACCAAAGGTAGACGTGGAGGTTGGTCCAAAGGTTGGTGTGGACTGCCCAAAGGAAGGTGCCTTGCCAAAAACGGGGGCAGGTTGCTGGCCGAATCCAGACTGACCGAATGTTGGTTGACCGAATACGGTGGCTGGAGTCCCAAACGGGCCCTGAGCGCCAGACGCGGATGGCTGACCAAAAACACTGGGGGCAGAGGTGACCGCAGGCGCCTCCGTAGGAGCATTTGTAGTTGGTGAAATGGCAGGAGTCATCTGCATATCCGTAGAGAGTTCACGCACCATGGTGCTCGGTGCAGATGGCACACTGGACATAGACACCGACGCATCCGACTCCGCAACCATCCCAGGATATTGTGCGCCCGTAACATTGAGCACATGCCAACCCAGTATCGTCCCATCTGACGTATAAACATACATGATCGGGTGAGCGGGCAATTCAAGCGCCTCGCCAGAGGGGGTGGAGTGGCGATATGATTCGCTACTCGTCAAGTCTACGTCCATTCCCAATAAGACGGTGTCGTTTTGGTCCTTGTCTAAGGGCAAGCTTGGAGTGGACGTCTCTTCCAAGGAAAAGTTGTACCAGCTTTCCCCGGAGTCGCCGGCCACATCGCCAATCAGACCGATGTCCGATGATGTGCTGTCCCCAATAAAGAGCAACACTTTCGATGGATTCCAGCCCCGGAGACAAACTAGGAATTCTCCAGGGGGACGAAGTCCAGGAAAAGGCAGGTATGGGCTATTGAATTTGATATCTTGTGCAGAGTTGCTCTTGGAATCCGAAGATACAAGGAAATGGGTTTGTTCGACATCCGGTCTCAAAGGCCCTGGAGGAGCGTATACCGTATAGAATGACGAGGACGAAAGCCAATTCAGAGAGATGACGCTCATATTATTTGCCGAGGGTGGATGGGGTATGCAAGATTTTGCGGTAGCTGTGGCGGTTGGGCTGAAAGTGACAATATCGCCAGTTTGGAGGCCAAGTGCCAGCTGCTTTCCCTTCGGGGACCAAGAGACTAGACAATTTAATGCACTATTATGTCATGAGCAATATCATACGCACTCGAAGTAGGCGTTGTATTAGGGGAGTTTGTCGTCATCCAACCGCCGGAAGAAGCGAGTTTATGCAGGTCGAGCAACTCTACGGCAAGGGATCCTGGACTGTTTGAGCAGTCCCTCAAAACAGCTACCAGCTCAGGAATATCTCCGGGATTGGGTTGTATGGATAGAAGAGGTGCGGAGGATGTCATAAACACATGGATGGGCTGTACAGGACCTTCACCGCTCGACAACAACTGGTCGGAAGCATATACGTGGATGGAGCCGTCCAGCAGTCCCAGGAGTAGTCTGCTGTCGTTGCACGCAAACGTAATGATATGTGGGGGTGGACCGTCGAGTGGAACGCGTCTCTGGGGGCGGAACGAACGCTCGTCCTCGGCCGAAGCGGTTGCGAACGCAGAACGCAAATCTGCAAGCGGAGAAAGAACGACAGCTAGAAGTGAAAGACACGTGGGTCAGCAGGAAGTGCTCTGAATAAGCTGTCGTACCAAACGCGCCGGCTACGTCTCGAGTGACTGCTGCGAACCATCTTTTCGAGTTGGCAATCGTGAACAAGCTTGCCTTGCCTGGGAAAGGATTCAAATCGAACGGCTCCGGCGATAATCTTGGACGAGCACGCCTGTTCAATAGACGAAGAGCAAGAAACTGGGAAACCTGGGATCAGGGACGGGAATGGGAGAGCGGCTGTTCCGCAAACGCACGGCTGCATCCTTTTCTTGTGCTTCGGTCGAGGTGGTCTGAACCTGGGGCGTAAGAGGGGGCTGAAGCTGGCTGACGTTCGCCATAGACTTCCTGTGGGAGATCGTTAGGAGTTGTGCAACGTGAACGCGACGACAAACCCTTCAGGCGACATGCCACGTGAGTCGTCATATTAGGTAATTTTATACATTCAAGTTATTATTATTATTTTATCCATGTTCCTCACTTTTGGGGTTCGCTATGCCCTTTTCAGTCCATCTGGCCCTCCACTGACGCTCCGAGTCGGTCCGAGGCCGTGTTACGCGATAAGACTGTGAACGTTCGCTGTGCACAAAGTTCGCACGGATAAGATTGATAAACCGGGCATCAGACACCCACTACACTCACTTCCTTTCGACAATGGCCAGCGCAGCGTTGAGCAAGTTCCCTATCGACATCACTCAATACAAAAAGTAGCCCGATCTCCTACTTACCGACCCTTTCTTGACCCCCATCTGTCTCTAGATTGACCCTCGACCCTTCCAAGCCCCGCTTGACTGAGGAGCAGAGGTCCATCCTTAAGCACAACATCCAGCTCCTCCGCGACACTATCGTCCTATTTACCGCCACTGGTGCTGCCCGTGGTGTGAGCGGACACACAGGTCGGCCGTCTCCCATTTCGCTTCCCGTAGACTCACCCCATCCTAGGTGGTGCATATGACACTGTCCCCGAAGTATGCTTGGCACTCAGCTTGTTCGAGGGCTCCGATAAGTACCTCCCGATCCTTTTCGATGAGGCCGGTACGTTTTTCCCCAGTCCATATCTGAGCTATCTGATGCGGGCCAACAGGACATCGTGTCGCGACCCAGTACCTCCTTGCCGCTCTTGAGGGCCACCTTACCCCTGAGCATCTCCTTCACTACCGCGAGGCAAACTCCAAGCTCCCCGGACACCCCGAACTTGGTCTCACCCCTGGCGTAAAGTTCTCCTCCGGCCGTCTCGGGCACATGTGGCCTCATGTGAACGGTGTTGCCCTCGCACACCGGGATAAAGTCGTCTTTTGTCTTGGTTCTGATGGATCTCAACAGGAAGGTAACGATGCAGAGGCTGCTCGCCTTGCTGTCGCTCAGGGCTTGAACATCAAGCTCTTTATCGATGACAATGACGTCACAATCGCTGGCCATCCCTCCCAATATCTCAAGGGATACAGCGTAGAACATACCCTCGAGGGACATGGACTCAAAGTTTACACTGCCCAGGGAGAGGACATCGATGACCTGTGGGGTGCAGTCGCATCGGCCGTCACTCACAACGGCCCAGCTGCTGGTATGTGCGAATACCAAATACCTGTACCCGATTAGCTCAGATTATGATAGTAATTGCTAAGCGCCGCATGGCTCCTGGTGTCGAAGACATTGAAGGAAGCACGCATGGACACGATGTCATTCCCGTCAAGGCCGCCACCAAGTACCTCCTCTCCCGTGGATACCCCGAGTCCGTCGTTTCCGGCATTTTGGGCAGCATCAAGCCCTCTTCTGTCCCTTACTCTTACATTGGATCAACCAAGGAGACAGCCGCCAACCGTGCTGTATTTGGTGAAGCGGTCAACTCAGTTCTTGATAAACTTTCGAAAGAGGAGGCCGCTAAGAAAGTCATGGTCATCGATAGTGAATCGTATCTTTGTGATCATCCTACCACCCACTAATCTCCCGAATAGGTGATTTGGAGGGCTCAACTGGTCTCAAGACAATCCACCAAAAACATCCGGAAGTGTTCATTCCATCTGGTATCATGGAGCGCGGTAATTTTTCGGCAGCAGCCGGCTTTGGTTTCGACGCTGACAAGTTCGGTGTCTTCTCCACTTTCTCCGCCTTCCTTGAGATGGTCATTTCTGAAATTACCATGGCACGGTTGAACAACTGCAATGTCCTCTCCCATTTCTCTCATTCGGGAGGTGAGCGTACATGGTCATGAAGGTTGATCATATCCTGATCTTCCTTACCCATTTAGTTGATGAGATGGCGGACAACACTTGCCACTTTGGTGTCAACTCGTTCTTTGCTGACAACGGTCTCTCGGATGTCCAATCTTGGTTGTACTTCCCAGCCGATGCATTGCAAATGCAAGCTATCGTTCAGCGAGTATTCTTTGAACGCGGTCTCCGCTTCGTCTTCTCCACGCGCTCCAAGGTTCCCTACATCCTCAAGGAGGACGGTCAGACAAAGTACTTTGATGGCGACTACAAGTTCGTTCCCGGAAAGGACGAGACCATCGTGGAGGGCAGCGCTGGGTATGTTGTGTCGTTTGGAGAGATGCTGTACCGTTCCTGGGATGCTGTACTCCGATTGCGCCGAGAAGGCTTGGACGTTGGTCTGATCAACAAGCCCACGCTCAATATCGTCGACGAACAGGTGAGCAATTTCGTTTCACGCGAGGAACCCGACATGAACCGTTTCTCCGATAGGCGATCAAAAAGATTGGTTCCACCCCCTTTGTTCTCGTCGTCGAGTCGCTCAACCAAAAGACTGGCGTACGTATCGTCGTGTTTGTCGTCCTTATTCCAACGCGTTCTCACCCTCTCTGTTAGCTCGGTTCCAAGTTTGGGACGTGGTTACTCGAGCGTGGGCTCACTCCTCGATATGGCTACATCGGTACCGTCAAAGAGGGTTGCGGTGGTCTTGGAGAGCAGATTCCCTACCAAGGTCTTGGTCCTGAATGTAAGGCCGATCGTTCAAGGCTTCGTGTGCTACGTTTGTTGATGGTCATTTTTTCTCCGCAGCGATCATTGTGAAGATCAGGCAGTTGGCGCAGTGAATTTTGAAACAAATGATGGATAGATGAGAAAGAAACTCGCGAACAAATGGTGTACGAAAACCCCTGTAAAGTACGATTCGATTATGACATGAAGCAGCCAAATAGATTAGTTTGCTGTAATGATGTTCTAGGCTCGGCGCCCGATGTTCTTTTGTTTTGGTGATCGGATGATAATTCCGATGCTTGCCTAATCAGTGCCCGCTTCAAGTCATGCGCACGTGTGTTATCCCGTCCAGTTATCCGCTGGAATCTGCCTTCCGGGTGACAAGGTCTAACTTCCGGCTACAGTGGGTATGTGTCTGCCTACCTGCGGCCACATCCGCTACGTCCTCGCACTACATATAGGGTCATCACGGAAACAGGAAATCAGGACATATAAATACACATTTCTTGGCATAGGAACGTAAGGACATATCTAAACATTGCATAAACATTGCAAACTAGTAGCGGGATATCCAAGGGTGAGATGATATTTTATCGCCTTGAGATGTACTCGACGAAAACGAGTCCCGTAACGTGGCTCTATCCAATCACCCCTGTACTCAATTGGATACGGGCTCATCCCGCAGATGTATAGGCAGTGGAGCCGTGAACGGCTCATTGCCGCATCGTCTTCCATGATGAATAGCAATGGCAACAGAAGGCAGAACGCCCAACAGAAGGCCTAGCGTTACCAGCGCTGGCGAATGTATGCTAGATGTCAACTCGAAGATGGCCACGCAAAGCGTGCCCAGCAAGGGTATCGCATGCAGAAACGTGGACAAGCCAAGAAGACTCAGAGAAACTTCTTGAAGCACGATGGATAAACGATGGAAAGTGATACTTACATGAAGGAAGCAGGTGTTACAGTCGATAGCAAGACGCAAGCTGATGGTATAAATGAGGAGGGTCAAGGCCAATGGTTGCATTATCTTGGATCCAGAGACTGTGAGTGCTCTGTCAGAAGAATCGTCAGTCAGAAACGCTGGAACGAAGGGAAGGATTGCGTACGTGAGGAGTGCCATGAGCTATTTGAGTGACGCGTCAATCGGGGGAGATGTGAACAAGTACAAGACCCATACCGAGCTCAACGAAAATTTGCGAGTTCTTCCGCGAGATCAGAAGAGGGAGGATCAGACGTGACCTGCCTGGTGGCACGATCATCAAACTTGAAGAAATAGCAAATAAGATAGGATGGCATGATACTGGACTCATTGGGTCTTGCCTGTGATGTTTTATGCTCTAGAGCTTCATGCCTCGAGGCTACAATCAAATTTTAGGTGCGTCCATAAACGGATGCTAACGCTGTGGGACAGCGTTCTAAAGCTTTCGGCGTTCCCTGAGGCTCGGGCAAACGGACGTGATACTGTGGTCAGCATTCTAAAGCTTCCGGCGTTCCCCAGATTCGGCAAGTGATTTGTCGAATCTAGGGAACGCCAGAAGCTTTAGAACGCTGCTTACGGACGCACCTAAAATTTGATTGTGGCCTCAAGGCAAAGAGTATAAAACATCACAGGCAAGACCCACTGAGTCCAATGTCATGTCAGCCTGTCTTATTTGCTATTTCTTCCAGTCTGATGATCGTGCCACCAGGCAGGTCACCTCTGGTCCTCCCTCTTCTGATCTTGCAAGAGAACTAGAGAACTCCCGCAAATTTTCATTGAGCTCGGTATGCATCCAACACTTTGTTGACATCCCCCCTGGATGACGCGTCACTCAAATAGCTCATGGCGCTCCTCGCGTACGCCATCCCTCTTTTCGTTCCTGTGCGTCCGACCGACGATGTGACGCTGTGGGACAGCCTCCTAACTTGGCTTCGCGAGTATTGGTTTGGTTCCGATCATAAGTTATCATCTTTCCCGAAAAGGGAACATCGTGATCCAGTGAAAACCGGATCTGGCCTGAATCTGATGAGCGCCGTTTGGAGTTGTTGCATTCGGCACCCGGTCGCGGAATATTTACATGCTGCCAGTGGAAAGATACAAACTTGAAAGGCCCGCTCCCAAACGATTCCCATCCTTCTTCCTCCTCAAAGTCAACCACCACAGAACTAGACTTAAAATTTGATTGTGGCCTCAAGGCGTGACGTCAATACCCATTCACCCAGTGAATCCTATCATGCCATCCTGCCTCGTCTGCTATTTCTTCAAGTTCGATGATCGTGCCAAGCAGGTTACCTCTGGTCCTCGTCTTGCAGAAGAACTAGAGGACACCCGCAAATTTTCGTTGAGCTCGGTACAGTGCATCCGATACTTGTCGACATCTCTCCTGATTGACGCGTCGCTCAAATAGCTCATGGCACTCCTTGCGTATGCCATTCTCCTCTTCGCTCCAGTGCGTCCGACTGACGATTCTTCTGACAGAGCCCTCACAGTCTCTGGGTCCAAGATAATGCAACCAGTGGCCTTGACCCTCCTCATTTATACCATCAGCTTGCGTCTCGCTATCGACTGTAACGCCTGCTTCCTTCATGTAAGTACCACTTTCCATCGTTTGTCCATCGTGCTTCAAGAAGTTTCTCTCAGACTCTTCCTGGCTTGTCCAGGTTTTTGCATGTGGTACCCTTGCTAGGCACGCTTTGCGTGGCCATCTTCGAGTTGGCATCTAGTATGCATTCACCAGCACTCGTAACGCTAGGCCTTCTTTCGGGCGTTTTGCCTTTCGCTGCCATAGCTATCCATCATGGAAGACGATGCGACGAGCTGTCCACGGCTCCACTGCCTACACATCTGCAGGATGTGCCCGTACCCGTTGTCACTGAATAAGTACAGGGGTGGCTGAATAGAGTCATGTTATGAGACTCATTTTCGTGGAGTACGTACGCTAGGACATAGTATATTCTTCTACTTGTGTGCAAATTTTCCATTTTCCATGATTTGGCACTTCAACGACAAAGATGTAATCTTACTCCTAGATATCCTGCCAGGTTGTAAATATATGACCTTATATTCCTATGTCAAGAGTAAAGGGTCTGCTACAGTAGGCATGTGTCTACCTCTGGTCGCATCCGCTACGTTCTCGCACTATATATAGGGTAGGTCTGCATCCCGGCCGCATCACGGAAACCGTACATGACACATAGAACACTAATCTATATCGCACATACATTTCTTGGCATAGGAATATTAGGTCATATGATATATTTGATTGCCTTGCGAAGTAAAAACTCACAACATGACTCTATCCAATCGCCCCTGTACTTATTCAGTGACAACGGGTACGGGCACATCCTGCAGATATGTAGGCAGTGGAGCCGTGGACAGCTCGTCGCATCGTCTTCCATGATGGATAGCTATGGCAGCGAAAGGCAAAACGCCCGAAAGAAGGCCTAGCGTTACGAGTGCTGGTGAATGCATACTAAATGCCAACTCGAAGATGGCCACGCAAAGCGTGCCTAGCAAGGGTATCACATGCAGAAACCTGGACAAGCCAGGAAGACTCTGAGAGAAACTTCTTGAAGCACGATGGATAAACGATGGAAAGTGGTACTTACATGCAAGCTGATGGTATAAATGAGGAGGGTCAAGGCTACTGGTTGTATTATCTTGGATCCAGAGACTGTGAGGGCACTGACAGAAGAGTCGTTGGTCAGACACACTGGAGCAAAGAGGAGAATGGTGGACGCGAGGAGTGCGATGAGCTATTTGAGTGACACATATATGGTAATCGGGAGGGAATGTCAGCCAGGGGAGATGTCAACAAAGTGTCAAATGCATACCAAGTTGAACGATAATTTACGAGTGTCCTCTAGTTCTTCTGCAAGATCAGAAGAGGGAGGGCCAAAATTGACCTGCCTGGCATGATCATCAAACTTGAAGAAATAGCAAACAAGGCAGGAGGTATGCACAGCCAGTGGCGGTCCTGAGCGGACTCAGCTTGGGAAGATTGCGAGCTGTATCCAGTCATTTACAACACTAGCCCAGTCCTGATTTCTTGCGATGTCTATATGTAGAGAAAAATCTAACAAAATACATGGTCATATCTGTCGGAATGCGTGCCCTGAGGTCCGTGTCTTTGATTGATCGGAAGTACCTCTTCAGAGGCAGAGCGAGTCACGGTCTTTCGTTTTTTCTGTGATGAAGTAAAGTCAATCGGATGACTCTCCAAGTCTTACAACGAAAGTATGCACCTCTAAATCGAGCAATCGGCTCATTTCTCGATGTAAGACCTGAGCAGCACAATTCATTGCGTTAAGTTGAGCGTGTTGAGGTCTAAGGGTTGGGGGTTTGACAACCGAACTTGGTGGTTTTATTTCCCTAGGAGAATTAACTGATCCTTGTTGTTACGACATTTGGAACGTCGTCGTCAGGGCTATTCCAGCACACCGCGCCTGGGATAGGTAAGCCCGTTCAAAGTATAAATTTTTGTAAACAAAGTAGTACCTTCATGTGTGACCAACGTGTGGCAATCAGCCTCACCCGCTATGAGACGGTCCTTTTGCAAAAGGTCCTCCGGTTTAAGCGATCCCTAAACCGACACTGCCCTCACTTATAACTCTGTCCAACTGGCATGATACGTACCTCCTCAAGCATTGTAGTCCACACACTGTCGTGCGTGACAGCAACCGGAAGGGTAAAACAGCTAAATATCCCATCAACTCAAAAACTCAATCTCCAAATGTCCAACAAACAAGCCTGGCCGAATGGCGATCTTAAATCCAAGTATGAACATGGTCTGATTCGGTACGCCAAAGTTGTAGAACCGATCTGAAGTCCCTACGTGATGATCCATGGGTTGCCTGGTTTCCCAGGTATAACTCACCGCGATGTTGCCTCTGCCGACATACACAGCCTTGAACTAAGCCGAGGTCTCCTGCGCGCCCTGGTCATGTTGATACGCAGCAAGAGACCAAGAGCAAGCCTTGTGAAATCCGGTGATCAGGTAGAGGGAATCGTGGATAGTGATGCAGCCAAGACATTCCTCTGCAAAGGTATACCAACCTACTGCGTGTAGGATTGCTACATCTCGAAAGAGACGCTCGTTTCGAAGACGATAGTATTCTGCACCTTCGGGAAGAATGAGAATTGCGCCTTCCCGGAAGCACAGACTGAATCCGTAATGCAAGGGACCTGGTTGTGCACGTGTAGAACCCTCACCAGACGGCTCCGTGCTCGTCGTCGTCACAGATGAAGTCGAGATGATAGATCCTGCATCCTTTGCTTCAGAAGATTTACAAATGTCCCTTTTTCCAAGCAGAATCGGTGAAAAGTTATTGGGAACGCCAATCTGTTGATGAAAAATGTGCTCCTCGGACAAGGACACGTTGAAAAAGACATCAAAACTACACTTCTCTGGGACGACGACACCGACGTCGCCAACCTTCCTTGGCATAGATTTCTGGCAGGCTCGCATCGGACTCGGATGTCCACAGTGGGTAGTGGGGAATAAGCAATTGGTGGTGCGGGAAATCCGACTCCAATGGATGGCATATGTACCCCAATCCGGCAGTTCCCTCCGCACCCGCAACTCCACCGACGCTCCGAGTCGGTCCTAAGCCATGTTATGCGATAAGACTGTGAACGCTCGCTCGCTGTGCACAAAGTTCGTACGATAAACCAGACACCCACTACTCTCCTTCATCACAGAAACTGTAAACCTCCGATAAGACCTTATAAGGCTAATACAATTTAAAAAATATGTAAAATGTACAGAAAGGCATATAAGGTCTTATCACGCTTCTCACTTCTGGTAGTAAGTATTCACATGATGAAAATGTGTAATAAGTATCACATGAGCAAATTCTAACATTAAATACCACTTTACAACTTATCGGCCATGCTGGTATTTCTTGCATCTATTGTGCAACAGACATTATCTTATCACGCTTCTCGTGTCTGGCAATAAGTATCACACCTCAATCTATTGGTTGCGTTGGTATTTCTTGTCCAACGGCGCTAGCATTATATATTTTGGCAATATATATAAGTCAGAAACCCGATGGCAAGTAGTGCCGCCTAGCTACATACTGCCTATAAGCTAATACCATTCATATACTTGGGCTTCTCATCAGAATATTGATTCATGCAAAGCTACATCTCATTTCACAACAATACAATACAAAGATACACTCTAATCTAGGATGTAATAGCATAACTATACTTTCTTGTGGGTGTCGCCCTCGTCGTCGTCGTCGTCGTACGGTCACTGCTGGTGTTGATGGGGCACCTCTGTCGGCGGCATCTTCCCGTCGTCGTCATCATCGTGTGGTGTTGGTCATTGATGCGTCGCCGTCATCATCGTGTGGTGTTGGTCATTGATGCGTCGCTGTCATCATTGTCCTGCCATCGCTGGCGTTGGCGTCTTGACAGTGCCACCTTGTCACCGCTGGCGCTGATGGGGCACCTCCGTCGCCGTCGTGTCATCGTCCGCGGTTGCCTCGCCAGTGCCACCGCCGCTGCCGTCGTCGTGTGGTGTTGGGGGCGCCATTGCGTCGCCCGCACCCTCGTCGTCGTCGTCTGGTCACCGCTGGTGTTGATGTGGCGCCTCCATCACCGCCATCGTCGCGTGGTATTAGGGGCACCATAGCGTCGCTCGCGCCCTCGTCGCCATCGTTGATGGGGCTCTGCCATCGCCTGGTCACCGCTGGGAATGATGGGGTGCCGCCGTTGCATCGTTGTCGGTGTTGACGAGGCGCCAGCGTCGCCGACTTGCCGTTGTCGTGTTGATGGGGCACCAGCTGTCGTCGTCGCTGTTGCTCATTGAGGCGCATTGTCGCCGGTGGTGACAAGGTGCCAGTGTGGCGTTGATGCATTGAAAGGCCACCGGCGTCTTCGTTGTCATTGTTGATGAGATATCGGCGCGCTGGTGTTGATATAGCGCCAGCGCTGTCGTATCGTCGCCATCATTGGTGCCGTTGCGTAAGTGGCAATGCGCTGGTGTCAACAGGGTGCCGACGTCGTCGCTGGAGGGAGACAACACGTCGATGATTGTCGGCGTGTTATCGTCATATGGGGGGTGCGACAAGTTAGTGTTGTCGCTGAGTGCGACTGATCGGACTTACCTCCGAATCAATCGACGGTCCTCACGCGCCGTCGTCGCTGCCATTGAGGCCACGGCTTTGAGGGCTTGACCCAGCCTGGCTCTGGCTTGCAATAACCCCAGGCTGAGCCATAAGTAAGTAAAACTTTGAAATGAAGTTGGGGGGACATACATGTACCATCTGGGACCCTAGTGTGTCGGCACCCACGTGGCATGTGCTGCATAGGTGGTACGAAGTGAGAATGTGAGCAGGAAAACAGGTAGTGACTCAGACATACCATTGATGGTGAGCACCGTCGGTGTGGGCACTTCACCCAGTCAAAGCGTGCATATACCGTGTCATTGTTGCAGACTTTGAGGGATGGATGATGTTGCGGTTCAACAAGTTTGAAAACTTGGTGGCACGTATTTATTATAATCAAGCTCCGACTAATTCCTGGTTTGCATATCCCTAATTACTGGTTTTATTATCATGAGGCATTGTTTATTCAGCAAACCCCGGATTCTGTCTTGCAGTAATGGTGGCAATGTAGGTAGGGACTGTCATGGACTCACAGGTAAAGGTACCCTGACCGGTATGGGTCACAAGTGCAGGTAAGTTCCCTCACTCGTCTTTGACCATTCCACTCATCCCCCACCCATCATCAAAGGATCAGACGGTAATGTGTTGCACCACATCGACAATGACCATGTGGGCCCATCAGCAATGCTATGGCACACCTGCTACCACCCATGACAATGCAAGGACGATGCGACGGATGCACTGGTGAGTCCATCGCCACAATGATGACGACTGTGAGGGCAGCACCACTGTGTGCCCCATCACCCACATGACGATGGCACCACCACAATCACACAAGGCATGACCGACGACAATGACAAAATGACACCCATCACCTGCATGACAACGATGACCGGTGACAATGATGACGATTGGCCCCCAACATGTTAAGACGATGACAAGGGCGCAGGAATGCAATGGCACCTGACACCACATGACCGATGGATGACGACAATGACAACGACCAAGGGCATGGCATGCAATGGTGCCCGACACCACATGACTGACAATGATGACGAGGGCGTGATCACACAATGGCGCCCCCAACACTGCACAGCTGATGACGATGGGCCTCCAACACATAGATGACAACAACAACAAGGGCGGGGGTGCCCAGACATGCATGCAATGGCACCCCCAACACTATATGGCTGACGATGACACCCATTACCCACAGGACAACAATAGGCGACAACGAATGTGACGGGCCCCCAATACATCAAGATGACAAGGGTGATGAGGTGAGCCTGCATGGGCAGCCCCTATAGCACTACATGTATTACTGTATATTTCACTTGTAACAAGAATCTATTTTCCTGTTGTCAAGTAGTGAACATTGACAGATTCTGAAACTTATTGCCAACCAATGTACAAAGCACGAACAAATGATATGAGAATATATGCTGAGCAGGTATTTGCAAGGTGATAAAATAGAATCCCATTCTTAGATATCCTGCCAGGTTGTGATGTTCTAACATTGCAATATATGACCTTATATACTTATGCTAAGATAGATATAAATTCGGATTTTATATCATAGCTACCTATTTTGTGATCTAATGTCGGCTATGACATATAATGTGAACTTCAGTAGATTCCGAAACTTATTGCCAACTGATCAACAAATGATAAGGGAATATATGCTGGAGCAGGTATTTACAAGGTGATAAAATGTATTCTCATTCTTAGAT
>JBBPMJ010000491.1:0-24826 GCA_038090255.1 Austroboletus niveus | reverse complement strand
GGGCAGTAATTGTGAGCGAACTTGGCATGGGGGATGAGTTCAGACCATGTGATTGGGTTATTTCCACAGAAGATGCAGAGATAGGTTTCGACTTCTTGATTGACTCATTCAGTTTCATCATCAGTCTGGGGGTGGTATGTGGTGAAGAGGGCGAGGGAATAGTTGAGAGCATGTCCCAATGCTTTGGCAAAGGCAGAGGCAAACTGAGGGCCTCAATCAGAGATGATTTTGTTGTAAAGACTGAATCAGAGGAAGACTTTGTGGAAAAAGAGGGCTGCGACCCCTTCAGCAGTGATGGTTTTCTTGGTAGGGCAAAGAATTACCCCCTTAGTAAGGCCATGGTCAACCATGACCAAGAGAGTATCAAAACCCAAGAATTCGGGGAGGTCAGTGATCAGATCACACAAGATCTGTTGGAAGGGGCAGGTGCAGGTGGAGTGAATGGGGGTGAGCGGAGGAACAGTGGGGTGGGTGTTGGCCTTGTGTTGCTGACACAAGGCACAATCTTTGACATACTTGCATACATACTGAGCAAGGCCTGGCCACCAAAACTCAGCGGTGATGAGCTGGCAAGTTTTGAGGTAATCAGAGTGACCAGTGGTTTCATGGTCATGGCAGCACTAGAGGATGGAGCACTGGAGGGATTCATCAGAGGGGATGTAGACACATCCTTGGAAAGTAAGGATGCTGTCTTTGTACTGCCAGTCGAACAGGCAAGACCAAAAGGCTAGAGGGATGATTCCATCAAGGGACTGGAGGGCCTTGAGGATGAAGGGGTCAGTCTCAGAGTGAGACGAGATATGCTCCTTGAGCATGGCATCGACGATGTTGATAAACAAGAATGGGGATAGGAGGGTGACTCCTTCATTATCAATGTCATCAGAGAGAAAAAGGTTGGGGTGACGCGAGAGGGCATCAGGTCCAGCAAGGAGTTTGCTGGGGACATGGATCATGGTCAGATTGAAGTCCACAAGGTCGAGAGAGTCAATGAGCTTGTTGGCAGTTGAGGTTCTGTGCTGACCAGAAATAGGTCAGGTTCTTGTGATCCATGAATACTTGGACCGGGTGAGAGCTGCCATAAAGATAATGGCACCAGGTTTTCAGGGCTCGCATGATAGTGAGGAGTTCCTGATTGTAGATGTTGTAGTTTTGTTCTACTGGTGAGAATGACTGGAAAAGGTAGGAACAGGGGTGTCAATCCCCGTTCATATCAGTCTGGAGGAGGATAGCACCAGAGGCATATTTAGAGGTGTCTGTTGCAATCGCAAATGGAGCAGAGAGGTTTGGGAGTTGGAGGACAGGGTGAGCAAGAAAGAGTTCTTTGAGACAGTCAAAGGACTTCTGACAATCAGGAGATCAGGCCCAGGGACTGGTTTTCTTGGTGAGATTGATGAGGGGGTGGGTGACAGAGGAGTAATCTGGGATGAAACGACGGTAGAAATTGGCAAAGCCAAGGAAGGAGTGGACATCGCAATGTTTCTCTGGGGTGGGCCAGGACACAATCCCATTTAGTTTGACGGGGTCCATGGCAAGTTGACCGGATTTGACAATCATTTCAAGGTATTCAACTTCTTTGGAGGTGAAGTTGCATTTCTCAAGTTTGAGATGAAGGTCAAGCTCCTTCATGCATTGGAGGACACACTTGGTTCATTCAGTGTGGGTTTTTCTCATCAGGGGAGAAGATGAGAAGATCGTCCATATAGATAATGAGCCATCCTTCAGTGATCATATCACGAAAAGAGTCATTCATGAATCTTTGGAAGGTGGTGGGGGAGTTGGTGAGACTGTTAAGTCTGGTTCCACTGGGGCCCAGGTACATGACTCCGGAAAACTGGAGCTGTACTGTGGTCAGAGCGACGTTGGCTTCACCTTATGTGGTGCACCCTTGCCCAAGTCCAATGTCACTAATTTACGAACAGGGCAGACTAGAGGTCCAGAAGGTTGGAGAATTGAAGGAGAGTTGTCAAGACTCAGACGAGAGAATGCCAAGATGAGATCAATGGCAAAAAGAGGAGAAGTGGGAACTAAGATGATATTTGAACTGAGATACTAAGATAGAGTACACGAGTTTATATATGGAGGAGGAAAGTCCAAAAGGAGTATAGTGCTAGTTGGAGGAATGGAAGTAGCGAAGTACCAGTGCAGTGCCAGTTTGTTGCACAGCCGGAGCTGTGTGCCTTACCCTGAACACCACATGACAGAATGGAGACTAACTAAATAGAGATACGAAGGCACAAAAAGATAACGTAACATAATGTACAGAGGATTGAAAGAACAGAGATGGAGGAGTTGGAGGAGTTGGAGTGGTCGGAGGAAACATATCGGAGAAATGTCACCAGAGGTGACTTGAATAGTATTGAAGGCGGTCAGAGTTGACTTGATAAAATTCTGGGATATGACAGTATCTCCCTCTTAGATCTGAACCCCTGAAGGCTGTGAGAAACATTTAAGCGGAGGTGTGTGGAGGTGACAGTTAGCCGGGGCTTCTGTGTGGGAATCAAAGCCAGGTGGTGTCAGAGATGGTATAAAAGATGGGGGTCTACCTGTCTGCTTCTTTCTTCAACATTTTCATTATATCCCCCAATCTATCATTGACCACATCTACTCCTTTTCCTGACATGACCTCCTGGTCAGACAATCGTCTACAGGAGAATGACAACGACAATGAAGAGCTTGGTTGAGTGAAGTTCACCAAGCACCGCCATTGCATGATGGAGAGGAAAGAAAAAAAGAGGTGAGAAGAGAAGGAGAAGAGGAAATGCAAGGAGGACGATCAGAGGAAGGCAGAGGACACTGCAAAAGCAAAGTGCAAGGCTAAGGAGGCTGAGTGGAGGAAGAGGAAGGAGGAGCAAGCAAGGGAGTGGGTGAAGGAAGTTGCTGAGGTAAGTCATTTCGGACATCTCAGAGTGGGGCTGATAACTCAGTGCGGGAGCAAAGGAGTCCAGCTCCTGCCCAGCCTAAACCCAGGCAGAAAGGCAAGGGCAAGGCAAGGGCAGTTGAGTCACTGGTGGAGCAACCAGAGAATGTGTGTCACCGATGTATTGCCAAGAACATTGAGTGTGTGCCATCCCAAGGGAGGAAGGCCATGTTGTGCGCCACATGTGCCACAATCAAGATGTGGTGCAAGCGACCGGGTTCCACGCCTGAGGAAGATGATGACAAGGTGGAGATAGTGGAGGTTCCAGCACCGAAGAAGCACAAATTATATGTTAGTGCATCAAGGTCAAAGAAGAAAGTGCAGACCAATGCAGAGGATGACAGGCTGGTGGCCAGACCATTGGGGGTGCATCAGAGAGTAACAGAGGAGTCGGTGTTGACCGCACTCCTTCGGAAGATGGTGGAGGCCCAACGCCAGGATGAAAGGAGGGCAGTGGAGCAAACGGTGGTGCTCCTGGAGGTGCGAAAGGAAATTTTGTCACTGATCACTGTCCAGTAGGAGGCCATCGAGATGTGTCTTGATCAATGGGATGTAGAGGACCGGCAGTCCCTTATCCCATTGGAGGATGATTTTGAAGTGAGGTTGGCAGAGCTGGCCGGGTTAGTGGTGGAGGTGTCGGAGGCTGCAGAGAGGGACACTGAAGCTGAGGGGATCAGTGACGATGCTGAAGTGGAGGAGGAGGGTATGAATGAGGAGATGGGCAGCCATTAAGGCCAGGACTCTTGTATAGTAGTGTGAAGTAATTTGTTTGTCTTTTTTTTTTTTTCTGTACATAATGAAGTCATTGTTTTTGGAGATGAGAGGAAATGAAATGGAGTGAACAGGAACATATACTGAGTCAGAGAAAATGGATCGGAGTACTATGAGAGAAACTGAGTTAAAGAAAATCTAAGTAGGGAAACGGATCAAGAGATATGAGGGCCAGGCTTATCTGGATACCGGACATGGAAATCAGTGACTAGCTCGGAAGCATGATCTAGTTCTGTTGCCAGTAACCAGGATGTTTCTTTGTCAGTTCCTTCATAGCTGGACCATCAGACTAGGTATAGGATTTTGCAATGCTTTTTCCTGCAGTCGATCTTGAAGTCAAGAATCTCAGAGATCTCGTACTCGGGTTCACTGTCAACTTCCACCGGAGGAGGGGGAGGTTGGACACGATTGGGGATTGTATTCGGGACTGCAGGTTCTAGCTGGGAAACATGGAAGACTGGGTGAATGGACTTCATGGAATCAGGGAGTCAAAGCATGAAGGAAAGAGAGCTGACTTGAGCGATGACAGGATATGGACCTAAATTCTTCTCAGAGAGCTTTTTAGAGGGTCAAGTAGAATTGAAGTACTTAGCCTTGACGAAAACCTGATCTCTGACCTTGAAGTTTGGAGCAGGAATTCACTTGGCATCAGCCAGTCCTTGGTATCACTTTTGCGCTGTGGCAATTTTCTCACAGAGGAATTGGTGAAGGGAGTTGAGGTCTACCGAGTACTCTCAGGTGTGGGTGGAGGTGAGATCATGTTCGGGATGGACGGAGATATTGGGATGGTAACCCTTGTTTGCAAAGAATGGTGAAATTCCCATTTTAGCATTTGAAGCATTATTGTACGCGAACTCTGCAAGGGGCAAGAGTTTGGACCAGTTGTCCTGTTGGTAGTTATAATAGATATGGAGGTACTGCTCAAGGATTTGATTCATTCATTCTGTCTGTCCATCACCTTTCAGGTGGTAACCGGAGGTGAAGTGAAGCTTGATGTCCAATGCCTTGCCTAGAGAGTGGAAGAAATGGGAGACGAACTCGGAGCCTCTGTTGGAAGTGATGTGGAAGGGAACTCCATGTTTAGAAAACACATGGAGGAGGAAAAGTTTTGCTAGCTCTGAAGAAGTCACCTTATCATCGGTTGGGATGAATATGCATTGTTTGGACAGTCGGTCCACCATGATGAGGATGGTGGTATGTTCGGAGGAGTCGGGGAGTTGTTCAATGAAATCCATGGAGATGAAGTTCCATGGTTTCTCAGGGATGGGGAGTTGTTTAAGAAGCCCATAAGGCTTATGTCTCGGGACCTTTGCATGAGAGCAGCCCGTGCAGGAGGAGACATACTCCTTGATGAATATCTGGATGCCAGGCCAGGTATATTCACAATGAATAAGTTCAAGGGTACGGTTTTGGCTGAAGTGGCCAGAGATGGAATGGTTGTGCTTAAACCGGAGGACTCGGAGATGGAGGTCATCAATGTCAGGGACGTAGATGTGGTTATCGAGATGTAAGAAGCCTTCAGAGTCGATGGTCCAGCAGAACTCAGAGGTAGAATCAGATGGGGACAAGTGAATGGTGGCAAGGGGATCAGAGGGAAGACCAGAAAGGATGTCACTGTGGAGTTTCTCGAGGTCGAAGAGCATGCTAGCCCAGAGGACCAGGTAAGCTAGGTAGGTAGCTCAGAGGGATGCAGTGAGTTGTTTCTGAGTGAAAACCGGTCGAAAGTTGTGGGGATTGACATGAATGTAGTCCTTATCCCCCTCTTTGGGATAGATGTTCCAGCATCTAGTGAGGGCATCAGGTTTCTCATCGAGGTGGCCGGGTCGAAACTGGACCACTATGTTGAACTGAGAAAGGTACTCCGACCAGTGGGCTTGCTGCTGGATAAGGAGTTTAGTCATGGAAAAATATTCCAGGTTTTTGTGATCAGTGACCACATCAACCAGAGTATCAGAACCTTCAAGATAATGGTGCCAAGTCCGAAAGGCTTCATGAATAGCCAAGAGCTCCTTATCGTGGATGTCATAGTTCAGCTCGGGGGCGGTCATCATGTGGGAATAGTAAGCCACTAGCTGGACTTCATCATCTGGGCATTTTATGGAAAGGATGCCAGTGATAGCATAGTTGAAGGTGTCAGTTTCAATGATGATGGGAGCGTCAGGAGTCCAATGGGTAAGGATAGGAGCAGAGGTAAAAGCGGTCTTGAGCACTTTGAAGGTGGAGTGACAGGCATCAGTGAAAGTCCAGGGGACATCTTTGCAGGTGAGACGGGTAAGAGGAACGACAATATTGGAATAGTTGTGAATGAATCTCCAGTAGAAGTTGGCAAACTGTAAAAATGACTGGATGTCTTTGACCTTCCAGGGTTCGGGCCAGTTGAGAATTGACTGGACCTTGTCCAGAGACATGGTAAGGCCGGCAGAGGACATCTGGTATCCAAGGTATTCGGTGGAATTGGTGTGGAACTCACATTTTTTGGGTTTGGTATATAAGCCATGCTTCTGGAGGTGTCAGAGAACTTCCTTAACATGCTCCTTATGGGAGGCCATGTCTTCGGAAAAGATTAGAATATTGTCGAGGTAGACAATTATGCTAACATCGAGTAAATCAGTGAAGATAGTATTGACAAACTGCTGGAACACCACAGGGGTGTTCATAAGACCAAATGGCATGATGAGCCATTCATAAGAGCCATACTGAGTGCGGAAGGCAGTCTTCCATTCATCACCTTCAGTGATGCAGACCAGATGGTATGCATGCCGGAGATCAATCTTGGAGTAGATCTTGATGTGACTCAGAGCGTCTAGGAGGTTGGAAATGCAGGGAAGTGGGTAGCAATCTTTCTTTGTGATTTTGTTAAGGCCTCAAAAGTCAACGCAAAGGTGGAGAGAGCTGTCCTTCTTGCAGACAAAGAGGACCGGAGCAGCATGAGTGGAGGAAGAGGGACAAATAAAGCCAATAGATAGATGCTCATCGAGGAAGGCACAGAGGGAGTCAAGCTTAGAAGGGGAGAGGGAGTAGGTGGTGCCAAGTGGAGGGGGGGTACCTTCCTCCAGATTGATCTTGAGATTGTGCTCATGGTGAGGGGCTAGAATATCAGCTCATTGTTTACTGAACATGTCTGAGAAATCATGATACTCCAGAGGGACTCCAGAGAGGTTGATCTGTTCTGGGGGTTGGGTAGCTATAGCTTGGAGGTCACCTTCTCGGGGGCAAAGTTAAAGACTGAACTAAATGGAGCCTTGAAAGCGGCAGGCCAAAGCGAATGCCAGAGTGTTGATAAGCACAATGGGCAGGGCCTTACACTCGGAGAAATGCGGTGTATCGGTGGAGGGAACAACCAGAGGCAGAGGAGCCTTCAGTGTCAGGGGTGAGCTCAGTGGTGCCAGACTGGACTGCTGAATAGGGCAGAAAGAAATACTGTTCGAGACTCAGTCAATCAATGGATTGTAGCAGGTGAGCCAGTTGTGTCCAAGGACTAAGGAGGAGCCATCTAGCGGAGTGACATAAAATGTTGTCGAGGTAATATTGCCGGTTGGGAAGAGGACAGAGAGGTTGAGAGCTTGGGTAATGGTTGAGTTTGAAGTGCCGTCGAAGAGTCGGAGAAGGAGTGGAGAGACCATATAGGTGGACAGGTTATGTTTATTCATGAAATTTGTATCTATGAAACAATTGGAGGATCCTGAATCTATGAGCATGGGGAATGAAGCGATATCACATAAGACTAAAGAGACAGAAGGCATAAGTAATCAAGGATCAAAAAGAGTGGACACATTGAGATGGATCTCCTTGGGTACACATACAATGTCAACACGACCATCCAGCTGTGTGGAGCTTCAGAGGTCGTGCTCTATTTTTTCGCCTTGGTGGAGGCCTCTGGTTTAGCTTCTGGAGTTGGCTTTGCGGCATGCGCTTTAGCTGCCCGGCATGTAGACTGAGGGCAGTCCTTGGCGACATGTCCACCTTGACTGCAGAACATGCATAACTTGTTGTCGAAGCATCGCTTTCATTCGGCAGCGGTCAGCTTACTATCCTTACCGAGCTTTGAGGAGAGGTCGGGTTTTGGGGGAGAGGTGGAGGTACCAGGGGTACTGGAAGCAGGAGTGGTGGACGCTAATTTTCCTTTAGAATCCTTCTGCTTGGATCTGCCAGACTTGTTATTGGACGACTTGTTATCAAAGACAGGTTTCTGGTTGCCGGAGTTCTTCTGCTGCTGGTTGACCTTGGACTTTCTCTCCCAGTACCTTGCATTGATTGATTGCATGAGATGTCAGAGTTTGGCGAGAGTAGGTGGCTTGCTGACATGGGAGATTTTGTCTTTGATCCAGTCTGGAAGGCCATTATAGAAATGGTGTCATATCCCAGATTTCGACCAAGTCCCCTCCGGCCATCTCCAAGGCCATATGACCGCCTCTGGTTATCTTACTCTGGAGTTGGAACATTCCATTGCTAAGTCTTCCCTGGTCTCTCATCTTTTCCTCCGTATCCAATCCTATGTTCTTTCCCTGTATGTTATACTTATGTTACTTTCTTATACTTCCTTGTTTGCTATTTAGTTAGTCTCCATTCTACACTGTTGTGCTCGGACAAGGAAGCACAGCCCTGGCTGTGTGACTTGCCGGCACAGTAGCAGTCCTTTGTATTCTCTGCACAATCCTAGTCTTTTCTTCTTTGGAACTCTGACCTCCATATATAAATCCATGTACCCTTAGCTTAGACCTCAGTTCAAATGTCAATTTAATCACCCACTTTACTTCTCTGCCATTGATCTCGTATTGGTGTTCTCTCGCCTGAGTCTAGATGACTCACCTCCGACCCTCTGACCCTCCGGCTTCCGTCCCTCTTGTAAATTAGCAACAGCAGACTCGAACAAGGGTGCACCACATAAGGTGAAGCCGAAGTCGCTTTCCAAACCATACACCTCCAGCATTCCAGAGATTAGTACCTGGACCTCCACAGAACCGGATTTAACAAATGGTGCTGGAGTGCACCTTCCCCATAGCCTCGGACTTGCAAAGCGATCTGGTTAAACTCTACAATGTACTTGTTAATACACTGTGTATCTTTCATGCTGAGGTTGTCGAGCTGGTGCTCAGCATCTCTGACAGGGTTGTGGGGTCCAAAGTTATTCTTCAACTCAAGGATGAAGTCCTGGTAACTATTCATCCAGTTTGGACGGTACATGGGATCTCCAGTATTGAGGAGATTGGACTTGAACCATTTTAGAGCCATTCTCTTTAGGTAGGACTGCACAAAAGTGACTTTAGCATGGTTGGTCTGGAAAGCCCTAGGCCGGTCCTGAAAATTGAGTTCGCACTGGACAAGGAAAGTCCAGAGCTTGCGAGGCTCCGTACTGTCAAATTGGTCCAGTTTGTGAACTTTTGTGCACTGGCTTCCAGAGTCATTGGGGTGGTGGTTAGAGCATGACAGCCCTCTGATGGCATCGGCCAAATTGGCAAACATATCTTGGGGATTGTTGTCATTGGCATCTTCATTGCTGTTCTGATCTCCGGGGCCATTATCTGGGTATCCTCCGGGGAACTCATCATTTCCTTCGCCAGGTAATCTGAAGTTGTTTTGTTTGTAGTAGTCTGAACTGTCGTCATCTGGGTCACCATCAGGGCCATCGCTGTGGCCCGGAGATGAACGCAGAGGCAGTATGTCGAAACCACCAGGAAAGGCTTTTTCTGTTTCATCGTCGCATTCGGAGACTTCTTCAATGCATGCACTAAGTGGTGGGGAGCATGCGTGAGAGATAGAGGGAATTGGTCGATGAGAGGAGAAGCTTCAGAATTGATTTACAACTTCCAGAGTGTGGCATGAACTGGCAAAGAAAGAAAATGGGTCTGGCTGAGCAGCTGCTTTGTGTTCTTGGGTTCTCCGAGAACAAGAGCAAGTCTGCATGACATGGGTAGCCATGGGTGATTGTCGAATGATGTGGGGATAGGAAGGGAAAGATGGATGGAGGAACTCGAACAAGTGCGAGTTCGAATATACTGTTAAGTCTGGTTCTGCTGGGGCCCGGGTATGTGACTCTGGAACACTGGAGTTGTACTGTGGTCAGAGCGATGTTGGCTTCACCTTATGTGGTGCACCCTTGCCCAAGTCCAATGTCGCTAATTTACAAACAGGGCAGACTAGAGGTCCAGAAGGTCAGAGAATCGGAGGAGAGTTGTCAAGACTCAGACGAGAGAACACCGAGATGAGATCAATGGTGAAAAGAGGAGAAGTGGAAACTAAGATGATATTTGAACTGAGGTACTAAGACAGAGTACACGAGTTTATATATGGAGGAGAATAGTCCGAAAGGAGTATAGTACTAGTCAGAGGAACAGAAGTAGCGAAGTACCAGTGCAGTGCCAGTTCGTTGTACAGCCAGAGCTGTGTGCCTTACCCTGAACACCACATGACAGAATGGAGACTAACTAAATAAAGATACGAAGGCACAAAAAGATAATGTAACATAATGTACAGAGGATGGAAAGAATGGAGATGAAGGAGACGAAGTGGTCAGAGGAAACATATCGAAGAAATGTCACTGAAGGTGACTTGAATAGTATCGGAGGTGGTCAGAGTTGACTTGGTGAAATTCTGGGATATGACAGAGACCAAAGAACATTATAGTTGGTTCAAAGAGTCCCTTATGGGTAATAAAGATGACTTTCCATTGATGTCCGTCTTTGATTTGGACATTGTTGTAGCCCCATCAAACATCAAACTTCGTGAAGACCTTGGCATCATGGAGTTTGTCAATGAGGTTGAAGACTAGGGGAAGGGGATAGGCATCTCGAACAGTATGTTCATTGAGATACTGATAGTCTTGGCATAGATGGAGTCCGCCATCCTTCTTTTTGATGAAAAAGAACAGTGATGCTTGGAGGGAGTTCAAGGGGCAGATCTTGCCCGAGGCAAGGTTTTCATCAAGGAAGGCTTCCATAGCCTTACGCTTAGCTGGGGAGAGGGGGTATATCTTTCTGACCTTGGGAGTGAAAGATTCATCGAGATTGATCTCGTGATCATAGGGTCAGGAGGGGGGTGCTTGGTTCATGGCCTCCTTCGAGAAGATGGAAGCAAAGTCAGAGTATTCTGGGGGGAGAGTGACCTTTGGTTTGGCCTTCTTGGCAGCCATGGCCAACTCAGTAGAGTTCATGAGTTTGGTGATAAGAGGATCACCCTTGGGGATGAAGTGATAACCACATCAGATGATACGATTGACAGTGTAGTTGTTACGAGCATGGTGGATGTACTGAGGTTCCATCTTGTAATCAAGGTATTCATAGAGTCGTCCATCATAGATGGAGTCTACTTGGACATGGCAAGGGGGTCGGAGGGAAGGTTTGAACTGCTGGAAGTGGGCCTTGTATTGGTTCATATCGACCTTGTGGAGCATATAGAGCTCCTTGGATTGGTTGATTGATTTGTCAAGAGAGAGGATTTGCCCAAACCAGTCAATGATGGGGTTTACAGCTTTCAACCAGGGGAGGCCGAGAATGAGGTTTTGTCGACCACAATCCATGATATAGAAGAGGACTTTGTGGGCAAGTTCTTCGATGTGAACAAAGAGTTCGGTGGTGAAATGAACACCTTCTTTGTCTGTGAGTCCCTGGTTGAGATTGGTGACATTGAGGGAGGAGGGGAGGAGGGTAGTGGGGAGCTTGTTTTTGCGAATGAAGCCCCAATTGATGCAAGAGATATTGGTGCTGCTATTGATGAGGGTGTGAGTATCGACAGTTTTCAATGTGTGCAAGGGTACAATGACTTGGACAGGGATTTGCATTGAACCAGGCAGAGTAGATACATTTACATGTTGTACTTTAGGAGAGTCCTGCGTCGGTCGAGATCTCCATTCTAAAAATCCTCCTTTGGGAGGGTGAATTGGACATGACGAACAGTGAGGTCATTGTTGTTGTTGTTGTCACAGGTCTGAAGCTTGGGGAGGTTGTCGTCAACCTGTTCAACTCATTTGACTGAAGTCTTATAAGGTTCCTTGGAGTACTTGACACAAGCATTGGCCCAGTGGCCTTTTTGCCTGCATCATAGGCAACACCCTTCTTTGAAGCATCACTCCTGCTTCTTGGATGTTAACTTGGGAGGTCTAGGGGCATTGACCGCATTGACGTCCATGGCATCAGGATCACAGGTTTTCTGGGAAAAAGAAGGGGTGGTGGGGGTCTGATAGGACCAGTAGATCGAATGGGTATGGTGCTGGTTAACGATGGTCTGGGCATGATTGTTTTGGACTTGGAAATGGACGGCCTTCAAGTATCACTTGTTGACCTTGGTGGGGACCATGTCCATGGAAAGAATACAGCAGGAGAGGGGAGGGGGAATGCCAGCAGCAAAGTAGTTGATCAGGATGTTCTGATCAGTAATGGCTGACAGGACGACATTGTTTCGGAACTCAGTGATGTGTCAGGTGAGTTCAGGATCATAAGATCCATTTTTCTTTAGGATGAGGCATATCGAGTGAAGCCAGTTGATGGCTTCATTCTTCGTATCCTGGTGCTCAAAAGCACTCTTGAATTTGATGAGGAAGTCAGAGAACTTCCTGAAGGTTTGAGCAGTCATGGCTTCTTTCCGAAAGGTGGAAGCCCAGATGGCGGCCAAGTTCTTCTTCATGTAGGACAGGGCATAGGCGATCTTCTTGTCATCGTCATCGTAAACAGCTTTGTTTATGATGAGGTAGGTTTGGACTGTGGATAGCCAGGACATGGCATTGGTATAAGAGCTGTCAAAGGCATCGGGGACTCCAAGACAGAGTTCAGTAGATTTGGTCATTATGGTGACCTGTGGTGGGCAAGGGGGTGGTGCCAAGGTAAATGCTGATTGGTGATTGACTGGGGTTGGAGATGGGGGAGTGGGTACTCTGGGGATGCTAAGCACTGCAGAGAGTCAATGGGAGAGTTCTAGGTCCTCAGGTTGTTGAGGGATAACGAGGTCTTCGTCAGTGTCCACAGAGTTCTCAGAGGAGGATTCATCGGTGTCTGACAAGTCAATGGGTTCTCTTCTCAATGCTGGGTCAGGATAGGGTCTAGGTTTTCTGGGGCGTTGGTAGGCAATGGTGGTGACTTATATGATGATAGCTGATCAAGAGTTATCTTAGACCTTTTGTTACACTCAACGTAGTCAAGCATAGGCCTGCAGAAGGTCAAGGGCTTACTGTCGCTATACAGCAGACAGGACAAGGGGGCCTGACAAGGGAGTTCCTTGACAGGGAGGCTAAAGCCATTGTAGGACTAACAATGGATCAAAGGGGGGTCCACTCAAGGATCTTCCTTGGCAGAGGTTCTAAGAACCATTAAGGACTGAGGGATCAACAGGTCTAAGGATGTCGCAAGACTAGCAATGGATCAAGGGTTCAAAGGGAGCATCCACTCAACAGTAGGACAAGGACTGAGGAACTGAGGGCAACCAAGATACTAGATAGATTGCAGGAGGTCTAAGATAGTGAATATATCTGAGTACCAAGAGTTTATATAAGCGAACCAAATGGTTAAGGATTGATTAATGGAAGAAAGTGAGTCAGTGATAGAAAGTGATGAAATCACAAAGAAGCTGAGTCACTACAGAGTGGATGTGATGGCATCAGATAAAGGTTGATAATACAGCTGCAGATGAGTCACGCTAAATAAGTAAGCAGTAATGAAAAAGCAATGGTAAAAGAAAAGGACCCAAGTGGAGCTCAAACAGCGAGAGTCAAGGTCCTTTGGTGTACATAGTAAGTAAAGTGAGGAAAAGAAAAGAGGGGCCCAACAAATCATAACAAAGGCTGCATTTAGAACAAATTGAGGGCTCTTTGAATTCCTTGTGATGTTCTTCAGACTTACTAATAGTTAGTAACCTTTCAAACAATAATGAATCACCTACTCCATGACCTCATTAATTGCAAATAGTTATTGTTCATATGAGTAACATACTTATTTTTATAAAGGACCTTGATAGACACTACCACATCATCAAGGAAGTTCTCATGGTTCTGCAGGACAATCAACTCTCACTCAAACATATCAAGTGCAAGTTCGAAACCACCACTACAGAGTATCTACCAGAACTCATTGTCTCTGACAGGCATATTGCCACGGACCCTACAAAGGTTAACACTGTCTGTCAATGGCCACTACCAACAACTCATACTGCTGTATACTCTTTCTTGGGGCTTCTCAACTTCTTTTGCAGATTCATCAAGGACTTTGCCTTCATCACTTGCCCCCTTAACAACCTAACAAGTGAGAAAATCAAATTTGTTTGGATTACAGAATGTCAATGGGAATTGAACATTTTCTGTGATATCCTGCTCAATGCCTCTATCCTGGCACTCACTGTGGACATCAATCCTTTCTGCATTGAAACCAATGGTTCTGATATCAGTATCAGTGCCATTCTCTTCCAACATCAGGGTGGAAAATGGCATTCAGTTGTCTACCTATCCAGCTCACTTCTTTCTGCAGAATGGAATTACCATGCTGTTGACCTCGAGTTCACTGCCATCATTGAAGCTGTTACTCAATGGCACCACTTCCTCCTCAACATGCATGTTTCTTTCAAGATTCTGACTGATCACTGGAATCTAACCTACTACTCCATGCCCCAAGACCTTTCTCATTGTCAAGCCTGCTAGAACAAAATCATGCAGGAATTTCACTACACCATCCTGCATTATTCTAGCAAGTCTAACCCAGCCGATTCTCTATCCCAAAGGCCAGACTTGAAAAGGGGATACAAAACAACAATAAACACATCACCATTTTTCTGGAACTCACATCCTCTCCTCACATTTGTTTACAGCAGAATCATATGTTAATGGCTGAGGAGATTGCATTGATATCTGACCAAGGATATGAAAGCATGAACATTGTTATTAATAATATTGCTTCTTCTTTCTTAACTGACATTTATAAGAACACTATTGATATGCATATGCTAGCAGCAATGCGTGTAGCCAATAATTCCATAGACATCAATGATATGATATGAAAGTTACAACATCTCAAGAACTTTAAAGTAGTACATGCACTTGTGCAATCTCATCCTCATTCTCTATTTGCAATAATCTTATTCACTTTAAAGACACTTTATACATATCAAAGGACTTTATCTTATGAGCCCTTATTCTTAAACATTTCCATGACTCACCCCTTGCAGGATACCCTGGAATACAAGCAATGACAAGAAAGCTTCAAGTGACTTATGTATTATTGGCTGATCTCATCAAAAGATATCAAGGAGTGTATCCAAGGATATGGTCATTGCCAGAAGAATAAGGCACAGACACAAGCATGCCATACACCACTTCACCCCCATGCTATCCCTTTAGTGCCTTGGCAACATATCTCACTGAATCTGATCATGCCATTACTCAAGTCCAAAGGTCAAGACTCAATCTTGATCATCGTAGATCCAGATCTTCCCAGTTCAGTCTACCATCATATCTCAAGGAATCATGACACTGCTCCACAACAAAATATTTAAACTCCACAATGTTCCAAAAAAGATTATCTCTGATCAAGAATTTCAGTTTGTCTCAGGGTTTATGAGCAAACTCTTCAAACTCCTTGGCATCCAGATCAATCCATCAACAGCATTTCATTCCCAGACTGATGGTCAAACAGAGCTGTATAATGCATGGGTAGAACAGTACCTTCACATCTATGTCAATCACCACCAATCTGACTAAGTCAACTGGCTTCCCATGGCTGAGTTTGCACATAATAACACTCCATGAACCATGATGCAACAGACACCATTTATGCTCAACTACAGGTATGAACCCTGGACTGGACAAGGACAGCAATGGATGTTGTGAAATGAGTTAGCTGACAAGTTTGCACAACAAATGGTCAAACTATAGCAAATGGCAGAATAAGCACTATATCTAGTGGCAGATGACATGAAGAAGTACTTTGATTGCACCACTCAGTTGGCACTGGACTATCAACCCAGTGATCTCATCTTGCTTGAACCTTTCCATATTTGCACCAATCACTCCATGAAGAAGCTCAATCAAAAATGCTTCAGTTCATTCAAAGTCATCATGAGAGTTGAAGTCACTTCTTACAAACTCAACCTATCTCATGGCTGGCAAAGTATCCACCCAGTTTTCCACAAATCCTTACTTCATGCCTACCACAAACTCACACATCCCATGCAACAGAAAGCCCCACCTCCAGTACCTGATCTCATCAATGACTATCCTGAACAGGAAGTCAAAGAGGTTATCAATTCTCAAATATGGGCAGAGAAGTTGTTATACCTGGTCCACTGGAAAGGATTTCTAGTTGAAGAAGATGAATGGATCTCTGCAGACAAGCTTCCTCACACACAGGAAGCTATCAAAGACTTTCATAGAAAGCACTCTACTGCACCATTTTCTCAGCAGAAGCTTTGCCTTTGACTCCTGGATTTGGACATGCCCAATCTTGTCACACTGTCTCATGAATTCATTTGCACCTGTTTTCCTGCCTCAGCCACCCTATGTTTGCTGATCCTGGTTTTTTGGAGTTTCATCAGGGAATTATGTCAGGATTATTTTCACCTTTCATCATATGATACTTATATATGCTCACAAATGACTTCTGACTCATTCCATATCACATGCTGACAGTTATTCAATAACATTCCATCTATTTCTGGAACATTTATCATAGATGGCCTTCTGGCCTGCCCTAGATACAGGGCACAGGCCATGCCCTCATGTATATAAGGGTGTGCTTCATTGTAGGAAGCCCCCATCTTCAGTTTATTCATTGTTTTGGCAAGTAACCTCAAGGACAATCTAGGATCTTTTCTTAAGTCCTGATACATTATCAAAGAGGTTGATATTGTGGACTTGCAGTGGCTGATAGATCTCAATGTCTTTTCTCACAGGAATCATCACCAATGAAAAGAGTACATGCAACTGTTAATCCAGGAAGCTCTAGGAGTGCAGTTGTGGGTTTGCTGATGACATTGTATGACAGCACCTGGATTGCAAGCCATACACAGCACCAGCTAGATGGATTGGATGTTTTTAAAGAGCCATTCTTATGGATGCAACTAGCTGTAGCATTTTTGTGATTCTTAAATATGCCAAACCTGGATACTTGTCTGATTGCTGTGCAATGATCACATGAAAAATTCAATTACATGAAGTTTGGGTGATTAGCAGGAAATCATCATGTGATTATTGCATGCAAAATATAAATTTGGACAATACATATATCAAGTATTGACATATATGTATACATAGAGTTGCTCGACAAAACATAAAATTTAGGAGGGGAACTAAATGTTCATCGATATTTAATACTTTAGCCATCATACTGGCTCAAGGAAAACTTAAAATATTGCTGACATTTACACCCAAAGCTGAAATTTAGAGTTTGCACTGATATTCAAGCTGTTATGGTACTTCAAATTAGTGTTTTGCCAGCCTGGCTTGGGCCCAGCTTTGGGTGGCTTAGGCTTTGCTGTATCTAAGGCCAGGCCATAAGCTACCCAAAGTCACCAATGACAGTCTGGCCTGGCCTGAAAGCTGCAGCTTTGTTTCAAGCCATGACCTTGTCCCCAATTTTCATCTTCAGAATTTTCATCTATTGTAATGCACTTATAGTACTTATACACTTACTTAAATAAATTGTACTACTATGCTACTGTATATTGAAAGTATTCCCATTTGTCCACCAAATGCACTATCATTGTCATTTTCTGGTTACTGCTGGTGTTGATGGGGCACTACCATCTTCTTGTCATTGTGTGATGTTGGGGGCACCATTGCATTGCCTGCACCCTTGTCATCATCATTGTCATTGTATGATCACCACTGGTGTTGATGGGGCACCTCTGTTGGCAACATCTTCCTGTTATGCATGTGCAACATCCAGTCTCAGTGTCCTCAAAGGTGACATAATGTCCTATAGAAATCTGAGGGTCACTGCTGAGGCTCCAGACTCAGGCAGGGATGAGACTAAACACTGTGTATAATTGCACAGATCTAGCTGGGGAGTACAGGAGCAACTACAAGGTATTTATACAGTTCTGAGTTACCTCTGAATAAGGAATAATAACTGGGAACACATGGTAACAAACTGCAGCCTTGTGATATCAGTGAAATAGGAGTAAACTAGATCTCCATAAAGAGAGGAGATCAAAAGAGTGGAGGTCCATGTCTGAAAGTGATACTATCAGGACTTCTAGAAAGGCCCTTAGGTTGCCCTTTAGGTTACTTAGTAAAACAATGAATAAACTGAAGATGGGGGCTTCCTACGATGAAGCCCTGCCTTATATACATGCAGTCTGGTGCACAGACCACTATGTAGGGCAGGCATAGAAGCATTTAAGGTATATATGTACATAAGCATTCATGGAAACAAGTGGAATGTCATGGAACGACTGTCATCATGTGATATGGATGAGTCATGAAGTCACGTGGGAGCATATGTAAGTGTCATGTGAAAGCGAAAAAGATAAGTGAAAATAAACATCCTGACATAATCCCCTCTTTAAGGATCGACATCCGCGTCGATTGGAGGAATTTTGAAGAGCGAGTCATCTAAGTGCTTATAACGACATCAGAACTCTAAGAAGCCTGGGTCCTCGAAAGTGGGTGTTCCAGTGCAGGATGGACAGGTGCAAATGAGTTCATGCAGCAGTAGGACCAGACCGGTGGTGGTAACATTCACAGGGCGGAGCCAGAGTTTTTGAGTGGGATAAGGCACCATAGGATGCTTGTGATGGAAGCATTTGATTGCTTTCTGTGTGTGCAGCAAGTCCTCGATATTGATCCACTCATCTTCTTCAACCGGGAATCCTTTCCAGTGCATCAGATATGCAAACTTTTCATTCCTTGACCAGGAGTTGATAACTTCTTCGACTTTCTGTTCAGGAAGATCATCAACAAGATCTGGTACCAGCAGGGGCAGTTTGATTTGCAATGGATGCGTGGGCATGTGATAGGGATGGAGTAAGGATTCATGGAAGACTGGGTGAATTGTTTTCCAGCTGTGGGGTAAGTTCAATTTGTATGAGGTAACTCCTACTTTTGCGACAACTTTAAAGGGACTGAATTGCTTCTGGTTGAGCTTCTTTGCCAGGTGGTTAGTGCAAATATGGGAAGCTTCGAGAAGGACCAGATCCCCGGGTTTGTAATCTGGAGATTCGCAAGTTTTGCAATCGTAAAACTTCTTCATGTCTTCTGCCACTAAGTTGAGAGACTCCTCTGCTGTTTGCTGTAGTTTGACCATTTGCTTTGTGAACTCATCTGCTGACTGTCATATCCCAAATTCTCACTAAGTCCCCTCCGCTCCTCCATGTATATCATTTCTGCTATTCCACTCCTATGTCCTCCGCTACTCCATGTCCACTTTACTTCTTGTGCTCATGTACATTATGTTACGTTTCCCTTTGTTCTCTTTGTAGTTAGTCTCCATTTCATCACTGCGGTGCTCAGGGAAAGGCGCACAGCTCCGGCTGTGCGACTGACTGGCACAGCAGCAGTACTCTGTTTCCTTCGTCGCTCTGACCCTGACTTTACTACATTCAGACTTCGACCTCCGTATATAAATCCGCTGTAATATGTCTTAGCCCCTCAGTTCGAATATCAACTTAGTTCTGTCCTCTGTTCTCTCCTCCGTCATTGAGCTCGTCAATGAGTTCTCTTGCTTGAGTCTTAATGACTCTCCTCTGACCTCTGGTCACTCTGTACCTCCGCTCTGCTCCCCTTGTAAATTAGGGACAATGGAACTGGACAAGGGTGCACCACATAAGGTGAAGCCAAAGTCCCTACCCCCTCCGAACAACTCCGGCACTCTGGAGTTTGCTGCCCAGTCCCCGATGGACCTGTACTTAACAGTATATTTGAACTCACGCTTGTCCGAGTTCTCATCCCTTCCCTCCAACAATCGACAATCACCCATGGCCACACATACCATGCAAATGCAATCCTGATTGCAGATGTACCAGGCCTCTGATAACGAGTGTGCTTCGGCTGCTCCCCCACTATACCATCCATTATCGTTTTTCGCCAGTTCACGTCGTGGACCAGCTGTCGTCGACGAGTTCCGCAGTTTCTCCGCCCATCAGACTTTCACTTCCACATCGCAGGCACCACGCCAACTGAGGTCTCCAACCCCAGGCGCTTGCATCAAAGAAGTCATCAACGAAGACGAAGAAACAGACAGCTCCCACACCAAACAGCCCCTACCTGGCGGGTTCAACACACCACGGTGCTGTTGTCCTCCTCCGCATGATGACAAACCTTCAGATCACGATTCTGACGGGTTTAACCTGGACGAACTCAATCTGCCAGACAACGATGATAATGACTATCCCGTCAGTGGTCCCCCAGGACCCAGCGATGACCCTGATCCTGGCAACAGACACGACAGTGATGAAGACGAAGACGAAAACGTTTCGGTCCTGCAGGACGCGCTCACCAATTTGGCTGATGCCATCCATGGACTGTCGTGTGCCAATCACCATCCTGCCGAGTCCAGAAGCCAGCGGACCAAGGTTTGCGAGCCTGACCAGTTCAACGGCACGGAGCCTCGGAAACTCCATACGTTCCTGGTTCAGTGCGAGCTGAACTTTCAAGACCAGCCTAGGGCCTTTAGGATGGACTATGCCAAAGTCACATTTGCGCAGTCTTACCTCAAGAGCATGGCCCTAGAATGGTTTGAACCAGACCTCCTCAATGTGGAGGACCCTCAACTCCGTTCTCGCTGGATGGATCATTACAGGGACTTCGTGCTCAAGTTGCAGACCAATTTCGGTCCTCACGACCCCGTTGGAGATGCTGAGCACCAGCTTGACAACCTTGCAATGAAGGACATGCAGTGTATCAACAAGTATGTTGTGGAGTTCAATAGGATCGCTTCGCAAGTCCACAGCTACAGAGAAGGTGCTCTCCGTCACCATTTCTACAATGGCCTCCCGGATAGAATCAAGGACGAAATCTCCCGCGTCGGCAAGCCCACAACACTCACTGCACTCCATCACCTCGTGCAATCAATCGATGCATGTTACTGGGAGCGTAAGTCTGAGATTAACTGTCAGCAGAAGCCATCCGGCAACAAGTCCTCCGACGCCAAATCTGATAACAAGTCCGACAAACCCAGTGGCTCAAAGAGCAACAGCTCCAAGGGCAAGTCCGCCACCACTACCCCCGCTCCTGGTACCTCAGGTACCTCCAACTCTCCTCCTAAGCCCGACTTCTCTTCGAAGCTCGGCAAAGATGGCAAGCTAACTGCTGCCGAACGCAAATGCCGCTTTGACAACAAGCTATGCATGTTCTGCAGTCAAGGCAGCCATGTCGCTAAGGATTGCCCGCGATCAATGTCAAAGGCATCCAAAGCGCGCGCTGCTAAGACAACTTCGGAAGCTAAACCGGAAGCCTCCTCCAAGGCGAAAAAATAGAGCGTGACCTCCGTGGCTCCACACAGCCAGATGGTCGCGTTGACTTCAAATGTGCAACCAAGGAGCTCCGTCTCAACGCATCTGCTCTCTCAGATCCCCAATCTCTTATGCCCTCCGTCTCTCTCGTATCGTATGATCTCCGTCCTTTCCCCACGTTAGTAGACTCTGGCTCCTCCGACTGTTTCATAGACATTGCTTTTGTGAATAAGAACAATCTTTCCATCTACACTGTCCCTCCACTCATGCTCCGTCTCTTTGATGGCACATCAAATTCCATCATCACTCAAGCTATCGACCTCTCCGACCTCTTTGAAACCGGTGATATCACCCCGACGACATTCTACGTCACCCCACTGGATGGCTCCTGCGCTTTGGTCCTTGGACACAACTGGCTTACCCGCTACAATCTGTTGATTGACTGGGTCACAAGCAGTATCTCTTTCTGTTCTACTCCGCAGCCCAGTCCCGCACTTCCGAGCTCGCCCCCGACTCCTAAGGCATCTCCACCTCCGGTTGTCCCCTCTCCAGATCCGCCGTGTTTCTCCGACCGCAAGGCTCCACCCATCGCACTTATCAATGCTCCTGCATTCGCGCTAGCCTGTCGCCTACAAGATTCCATGCAGTTCAGCATGCACATTTGACCAAGAGAAGGTGATCTCCGCACTACAGCTACTGAACCTCCCAAACAGATTAATCTCTCTGATGTTCCATCGAAATATCACGAGTTCTCCAATGTGTTTAGCAAATGACAGGCAGATACTCTGCCCCCTCACCGCGAACACGATCTCAAGATCAATCTCGAAGAAGGTACCTCTCCTCCGCTCGGCACCACCTATTCTCTCTCCCCTTCTGAACTTGAGTCTCTCCGCACCTTTCTAGACGAGCATCTCTCCATAGGATTTATTTGACCCACTTCCTCCGCACATGCCACTCCAGTCCTCTTTGTCTGCAAGAAGGATGGTTCTCTCCATCTTTGCATCGACTTTCGGAGACTCAACAAGATCACCAAGAAAGACTGTTACTCACTTCCCTGCATTTCCGACCTCCTCGATGCCCCAAGCCATGCCAAGGTATATTCCAAAATCGACCTCCGGCATGCGTACCACCTGGTCTGCATAGCTGAGGGCGACGAATGGAAGACTGCCTTCTGCATGCGATATGGCTCCTACGAATGGCTTGTCATGCCGTTCAGTCTTATGAATGCCCCGGCAGCGTTCCAGCGGTTTATTAATACTGTCTTTGCTGATCTTTTGGACGTTAGCGTCATTGTGTACCTCGACGACATTCTCATCTTCTCCGAAAACATGGCCTCCCATAAGGAGCATGTTAAGGAAGTTCTCCGCCATCTCCACAAACACGATCTTTATGCAAAACCCGAGAAGTGCGAGTTCCATACGGACTCCACGGAATACTTAGGTTATCGGATGTCTCCATCTGGCCTCACCATGTCCCTGGATAAGGTCCAGTCGATCCTCAACTGGCTTGAACCTCAGAAGGTCAAGGATATCCAATCCTTCCTCGGATTTGCTAATTTCTATAGACGGTTTATCCACAACTACTCCAAAATCATCGTTCCGCTTACCCGCCTCATTCATAAGGGTGTCCCTTGGCAATTCACAGATGCCTGCCGCTCCGCTTTCCAGGCACTGAAAGCCGCTTTCACTTCCGCTCCTATTCTTACGCATTGGGCTTCTGATGCTCCAATTATTGTAGAAACCGATGCCTCCAACTACGCTATTGCGGGTATTCTTTCCATGAAGTGCCCCGATGCAGAAGTCCGCCCCGTTGCCTACTACTCTCGGACGTTGACCTCTCCAGAGCTCAACTATGACACCCACAACAAGAAGTTGTTAGCTATCCATGAAGCGTTCTGCACCTGGCAGCATTACCTCGAAGGCTCCATGACTCCGGTTGATGTGGTCACCGACCATAAAAACCCTCAAGTACTTCGCCACCACTAAACTCCTGATCTGCTGGCAAGCCCACTGATCGGAGTTCCTCTCCCAATTCAACATGATCGTCCGTTTCTGCCCCAGCCGACTTGGCGCTAAACCCGATGCCCTCACTCGATGCTGGGACGTCTATCCCAAAGAGGGGGATAAGGACTACGCTCAAGTCAATCCGCATAATTTCTGCTCCGTTTTCACCCAAAAGCAACTCGCTGCGTCCCTACAAGCTACGTACCTTACATTCCCCATCCTCCACGCAAGTATGCTCTTTGACCTCGAGAAACTCCAGTGATATCCTCTCCACCCTCCCATCCGACCCTCTTGCCGCGATCCACATGACCAGATCTCCCGACCCATCTTCCTACCCCATTCCCGATACTCCCTCTGCTTCTCGCTGGACTGTAGACGCAGATGGTTACCTCCGTCTCGATGGCCGCATGTATGTGCCCGACATCAACAACCTCCATCTCCGCGTTCTCTGCTTCAAGCATGATCATCCCCTCTCCGGTCATTTCAGTCAAAACCGCACTCTGGAACTAATCTGCCGCGAATACACCTGGCCAGGCATCCATACCTTCATCAAAGAGTATGTATCCTCTTGTACCGCTTGCACTCATGCGAAAGTTCCAAGGCACAAGCCCTACAGGCTTCTTAAACAGCTCCCAATCCCCGAGAAGCCATGGAATTCCATATCTATGGATTTCATTGAGCAACTCCCAGGCTCCTCCGGTCACACCACCATCCTCATCATTGTGGATTACCTATCCAAACAATGCATCTTCATTCCGATGGACGACAAGGTGACTTCCCCAGAGTTGGCCAAGCTATTCTTACTCCATGTGTTCTCGAAGCACAGAGTACTATTCCATATCACCTCTGACCGAGGTTCCAAGTTCATATCTCATTTCTTCCATTCTCTTGGCAAAGCACTTGATATTCACCTTCACTTTACCTCTGGGTATCACCCTGAGGGTGATGGACAGACTGAGCAGATGAACCAGATGCTGAAACAGTACCTCCACGTTTATTGCAACTATCAGCAGGACAACTGGGCTGAACTCCTGCCCCTTGCAGAGTTCGCCTACAACAATGCTCCGAACGCAACTACTGGCATCTCCCCGTTCTTCGCTAACAAGGGTTACCACCCCAATACCCCGAATGCGATCTCACCTCCACCTGCGCCAGAGAATACTCAGTTGACCTCGACTCCCTCCATGAATTCCTCCGTGAAGAAATAGCCACAGCACAGAAGCAATACCAGACTCATCTGTCTAAAAAGCTCTCCAAGAAGAATTTAGATCCGTATCCAATCATCATGCAAGCTGGCTCCGTCTCCTTCATGCTCCGCCTTCCCGACTCTATGAAGTCCGTTCACCCAGTCTTTCACATCTCACAACTTGAACCTTTGGTCCCCAATAGTATCCCCAATCATGTCCAACCTCCGCCTCCTCCAGTTGAGGTAGACAGCAAACCCAAGTATGAGATCTCCGAGATCCTTGACTCCAAAATAGACCATTGGCGAAAGACTTGCAAGATACTCTACCTAGTCCGTTGGTCTGGCTATGAAGGTACCGATGAAGAAACCTCCTGGTTACTCGCGACGGAATTAGATCACACCTCAGAACTTGTCGCAGAGTTCCATCTCTGGTATTCAGATAAGCCTGGTCCCCATATACCTTGATTCCGTTTTCTTCCACTTACATAGATTTCTCTCCATCTCAGTTTCCTCCATTTAGTAGTTCCGACAAAATCTCCATACAAAACCTCTGCTATATTTCCTCTTTCCATTTCACTCCATCTC
>JBBPMJ010000490.1:0-24827 GCA_038090255.1 Austroboletus niveus | reverse complement strand
CACTTCTGACTAATGCAAATATTATATTGAAAATAAGATAATCCTATTCTCGTTGTTGCGTTTTTTTATTACATTCTGTCACTGCCACCACTGTGGCTGACGATGTTTACGAATGTTATACTCCAGCTGCTGTGGAGAGTGTCGAGAGGAATAAAGTTGGCGTTGTTTGAATTTCTGTATAGCCACTCGGATTTAGCCCATGCACTGTATTAGGATATAGCCTCTCACACTCGACACAGTGGCTGGTAGGAGCCTGGTCCCGACCCTGTGCTGAGCAGTGTTTGATTTCGGCATGTGTGACCTTCTGTGACTGACAATTTGTGACTGACGAACATGTCGGGAGTGCCGAAGCTTACTTGACGTGATAAATTGGCGGGTGCTAATCGGCATGATGTTTTTGTCCGTTCTGTTTTGGCGCAAAACTTGCCTCATTTGGGCACTATTTTGTGTTCGCGAGAGGTGTGATGCACGTAAATTGACAACTGATCGCTTATTTTCTGAAAGGCGGCTTCAATCTGCACTTTTTACCCGAGTCCAGAGGTTCCACTGGAACCTCCGTTTGGAATGGTACACTCTTGGCCCCCAGGCCCTCCAATCAAAGTGCACGAAAAGCATACGAAAAGATTTAATAATTGTTACATGGTTACGTTATAAGCCAATCGTGCCAATTTGGCAGATTGGCAGTGTTCCCTCGCATTGGCGTTTCCTGAGGCGGTGATCTCAGGCTCGGTCTGCTCGACGTCCGCAAACATGATCGACCCAATGTCAACACAAGAAGTTGACAAACTAAACATGCTATCGATGCCTTGGTGTCTGAATCAGCAACCCAGGATACATTTTGGAATGTTTTGTGTCCGTTCTGTTTTTGGATTAGTGCGAAATGTGCCCATTCGGACACGCATAAGTCCATGTACCGATTGAGCTCCCATCGCTTTTTTGTTTGGTATGTGACTTCATGCATGGCCCTCACACGAAGGAGCATCATCACTGTCGTTATGCCATTTAGAAATTACATTCGGAAATGACGCGAACACTCAATTGCTCATGGTCGGTCAACAATAAAAGAGAGAAATTGCCCGATGTGATGGACTATTTGACCTTGAAAGCAACGGTTCATTAGCCTGAGACCAATCGTTCTCACAACTGTTTGGTGTGTGTTAGTGGTCGTGTCGACAAGGTCGTTCTGATAAAGAGGGGAGACCCAATACCTACATCTAGGAACACGAGCATCATTCAGCATCGATAGCGCGTTTGGCTTGTCGGATCCTCACATTGTGTTGTTGAATCGGCGACCATGTCTGCGGAAGTCGGGCGGAACACGCCTGAGATCTTCGAGGAAATATTGATGGTAACAGATATTGGAAGACTCGGTCAGATTAGACTGTACGAGTGGCCACGTGTGGCTCATCCTTTCTTTATACTATGCACGTTAGGCGCAACTTTATGTAACTTGGATACAGTTGAACGGAATCGACGGTTCAATCATTCAATCGTTCACGTTCAAGTTGCGCGACCCCCGAATCTTTCCATCGTTGTTGTTGCCAGCTTAACCTTTTTTTTCTTCCTTTCTATAACCTCATTAGCGCCTGGGAACATCGGCACGCCCTGCAGAGTCGTGTGTTCCAGTGACCAACAGAGTGAACAGGTTACTATAGTATACATACCCCGTCGAAGACGTAACAGTCTGCGTTATCCATAATATCGTAATGATCATAATGGATAGATTAGAGACTTGCAACGCAAGAGCCGATCCAAGCGGCACGTACCAGTTTCCCGAGAGATCCCTCAATCCGACAAAAGTTACATTTAAAAGGGACTTTTCAAACCTAGTGTTCGCGTCTCTTTCGTCGAAGCTGCTCTGCTTCTTGGTGGGCGAAGCACTTGTAAGCATCGAGCTCCACCACAGAAGCGACACCCTGTAGCGCGGAACGTGAGCGGTTTAGTATCTCAGGGAGAACGAAATCAGCGTGCCTTGTACGATTGAAAGTCTACAGGGACGAGTCAGTCGCGTCCTCAACACGGAAAAAGCTGAGCAGACTCACAGTTCACAGGATCATACTTTTGTTTGATCGACGAGAGTGTGTCGTACTTGTACCCGAAAAAGACTAGAAACAGGATCGAGCGTGCGTGCAAAAAGAGAAAACCGTCATTGGCGTACCTTCTTGCCAGTTTTGCTCAAACGGATCGCCCTCATTCTGGTAGCTGCTTGTGAACCCTAGCGCATTAAGCGGCGACACAGCATCGTGTACGGCCCTCTGGAGGTCGACAAATGTGTGCTCATCGACTCCGAGTGTCCATTGCCTGTTCGACAAAAAAGGTCAATCGTTGCAACGTCGCCATGTTCGAACGAAACAAAACACTCACCTGTCATAGACGACATGCCACGCAGCCCCGTACATGCCCGGGTTCGCGGCTGTCTCGTTGACTAAGGCCGATGTCCCCGCTGGCAAGCTCCCCAAGAGTTCCACCGAAACCTCGGTGCTCAGCACACCGTCCTCGGGAGATCCAAACGACCCGTTGAGGATCTCGAGGCCGCTCCAAATAGCCCCTGCTACAGCATTGATCGAAACAGGGTCCGAGGGGTCGATGGCAGACTGCGGGACGAACCGAGAGGCGACGTGCATAGACGCGCCGTAGTTGCTAATTTTGTCAAAGAGGGGGCCAATAGCCTCCAAGACGGCGTCACTGATTGATGGGAACATGTCCGCTGACGTCGTGTTGGAGTCCACCGTGTAGTTAGCCGACAGAGTCGCTAGCTCGTCAAAGAACGAATGCAGATCGGACACATGCGCGATGGTGGTGGGCCAGTACAAAAACTGAGAAGAAGCGCAATGAGCCAACGAACGGACGACCAGATGCGAAACGTACGAGCGAGTATGCACTTTTGGTCGCAATAATGGTGCTCGTGATGCCCTTGCTGAGCCAAAAGTTTTGATACTTGGATACCAGGCTGATGAACCCGATTCCAAGCGTGGTCGCATTTTGAGAAGGGTTCGGTACGACAGAAAGGGTGGAAGCTCCGATTGATACCTGAGGATATACCTGTGCGGTAGCAGAGACTGCGAGAATGAGGACGAGATCGTAGGAACAAGGCTGCAATAGAAATCGATACAGACTAACAATGCCCCAGCTGCCGGCGCCGCCTCCACGAAGAGCCCAAAACAAGTCAGAATTTTGCGCTTTGTTTGCTATTCTAATCTGCCCGTCTGCGGTGACAACCTATCGTTGATATGATTTAGATCAATGACAAGCCCAGAGCGAGCGACGTTACTTCGAACTCGAGAGCGTTATCTGCCTGTTTCCAAACAAATAAGTTTTATCTACAATACGAGCAAAGTGGAATCCTACAGCAAGCCCATATGAAGGTGTAAGTCTGTAAAATGTTGAGAATGTATGTCTCGTACGACGAAACAGGATTTACTTACGGACTGTCACCACCTCCTTGGATAAACCCCCCAGCTGTTGTTGGATTGTAAACAGTGACAAAAAGATAGACAGAAGGGCTCACCTCCTCCGACACTCATACAGGCACCAATGATCGGAGTGATATTCTGAGACGCAGCATATGCGTAAACTAAACCCAATTGTGCGATGTTCAATCGCCGTTCTTAGACATATTGAGGTGCTCACTATTTTGGATTTGTGCACCAGCACTCATAGTTAGGGCGGGAACGGAGGTATCATCTGATCCCTGAGGAACAAAGTCGGGCACGTAAGTTAGGTTGTCCATTAGGTGAGTGAACACCTGAAGCGTAGATGGGCCAGCAGAACGACCCAGATAATCATGACCTGTTTCTCTCGGATCAGCAACATGTCCCAGCACGAGGAAATTGACAAACCAGTATTCTTTACTGTAATCTTGATGTTGTGTTCAGTTGCCCACTGGACGACAGCACTGGCATCTTGCGCATTCAGGATAGAGACGGAATACGGAGGAGTTGATCCCTGATGGCACGTTTGACCGCTGATCGGCTGAGGATTGCTAAAGTTGAGTCCACAGCCCTGGCCGTAACCACACGACTCCCAGTTTTGCCACAAGAGTGCTGCGGGGACTGCTTCGCGCTGTCGCGATGGTCGTCAGCAGGCCGATGTGCAGCACGTGACAAAAACGTACGTGCGTGTCGTTTTGGTTTGCAGAAAGTACCGACTGGCATGCTTGTTCATTGTATAACGGGTCCGAAGTGTAGCAAACGGCTGCCCAGGGTCTGAGCGCTTGAAGGCGTCCGCCGAGCGAGTTGTTCAATGAAGCCCACTCAGAATTGCTGGGCCAATCCTCGCTGGAGAGCGACACAAAAGATGGGACGGCATACGGCGCTTGCAGCACGTGTGCTGCCCATGATATAGTAGAACTGACGATCGAAAAAGTCTTGAACATGCGCCTTTTGTTTTCGACGTGGGACTCACTTTTATATATGTACGTTGGTTCACGAACAGCAGTCAATGAAGCTCCGCTTGGAAATCTCAAAAATTCCGCGTGGGCTTTGTTGCGACACGAGAAGGAATTGTAACATTGCTACTAGTGGAGAAAATCTCGAATCTCGTCGGCCTGCGCCGTGCGATCGCAGCGTTGTCGAGCTCGTTCCAAACGAATTCGAACGATGAGCGGGTAATAGGAACGGGAGAACTTGATCAGCACTAGCAAAAGAGTCCACTGCCCAGAGTCGGCTACCTATATTATATTGCAGTACGCGCGTTCGCTCAAGTCGTGTTTCTCCTCGACATTCGTCGCAGTCTTGTTCATCACGGTGAACGGCGGATCTCGATCAAGACTCGTGAGTTTTTGCTCCATCAGTCAATGGCTGCAGGCCCGTTGCTTCAACTTCGGATGTCAAGTATCTTTATACGACCCACTGAACTGGTGGCCCATCTTCTAGTACCTCGTGTACTGTATACATCACTCACTGAAATTCGCAGCAGCTGCGCTACCTTAGATGCTATGCAGTTCTAGACTTGCCAGTTTCCAGTTCAGGTATCTCTTTTTTAAGCGCTGATCCGGTGATCTGATAAGAAGGCCATACTCGGGCACGAAACCTAAGAAAACTCAACCGCCAGCGATGGACTCCCCGAAGAATTTGGGACGATTTCGGGGTCAACGAGAGAATCATTGGTAGCAACACGATGTGCCAACGACTTCCTTGGGCTGGATTGACCAGCTAAACACCACGTATCGACCGGATAAACGATAGATGCCGGACGTATATGACCACTAATTCTTTCAAATCGTACGATTTATAGCTGATGGTAGCTTGGTTTTGTTCGCATCGAACGAATCCCACCCGCCATCAGCTTATACCGTAAAAATATATACAAACTGGATGGGACGGCAAATTTTAAAGGTCCGGATGAAGCTCGAGAAACTTACGCATGCTCAAAGTTGCTAGATATGAACCAACACGTTGTGCGGTTTCTCGGCGACCTTTCAGCATAGTCATCATGTATATAGGTGTAAGCCTGTGCCCATTCGTGTCTATCCTTCGATTCTATCGACAGCCAAAACCAGCCTTTTCCGATGCGCATGTGCGGACAAGAAATTCCGCCGGCGCCATTAACGCCGTTGTTCCCCAAGCTCACCGTGCTCGCCCTTGGGTCGATCCTCGCGGACGTTTCGATGGGGTTACGTGACACTGATGACGAACACGAACAGTGTCAAGGCGGTGCTTAAGGAGCGGTGCGTTTGTGGGCGTGCGAGACTGGGGATCGTGGAGGAGGCGGTGTTGTAGGCACTCCGAATAGATGTTGAACCGTCGGACGAGATCGTAACGCGATTGGTCGTCGAGCTTTAGTTGACTACTTAACGTTGTTGATAAGTAATCCTGCGTTATGGGTACATGCTATTATGTAGTCATGATGCTTCTAGGTTTATTCGTCCTTCGCGAGTCAAGTTCCTGCGCCACTTGGTAATCACCACATACATATATGAAACAAACTCACCTCCGAGCAGTCGGCCGATCGTATGCTTTGTTGAATACTAAGCACTTGCTAGTAGTAACGTGATATTAGAGGGGACATTTCCCCGGATCAGCCGGACGGTATAGTAGAGAGAGCATGCTGTTGCTTCTGCGAAAAAAAAAAGAAGAAAAAAAAGACGAGTCAATCCAGCATGCGCTCTAGGACGTCCACGATCCTAAACACCCCGACCGAGCCCGGGTGGCCACGTCCGTTCGTCTCAGTCGCCCTCACGCCGACCTAGCCAAATTAGACACGCCTGTGCTCCCTTGTCCCGCCCTCACGCCGACTTTCATGGCATCTACCGGCTCAGTACCCACCTCGCGCCCGACATACCTCCGTGATACCTGTATACACGGTCAGCGAACGCTACGACAAGCTGAACACGTTAACAAAAGAGGCCCTCGACGCCCAAAAGCGTACGAGGGTCGACTTGTGAGAAAGCCGAGCGAGACGGTGCTCTGGGACTGCGTCAATCGTTATGTGCGCATGGGCCGGTCTACCCCGACCAGTGGCGTCACACATGCCAATGGATTTCACAGGAAACGAATCGTTGATTTGGTGGTGTTTCCGATGGCGCGATAACCTGTGTTATAGACATGGGAGGCGATGCTCCGAGCGCTATTGGACGCGCCTGCAGGCGAGATGGTCGACAACGTATGGGCGTGGGACGCCGTCCAGCATGGGACTCGGCCGTCGTCAACGCTGAGCATCTGAGCGGCATATGTAGGTCTCATTTTGTGAGAGCGCACCGACGCTGATAATCGAGTCGAGTCGATTGGCTCGACAACGCGCGCGATATTGCCAATTTCTTGGTGTATTATTTGCCGGAGAACGTGGAGATGACTATGTTGCCAACGCGGTTGCCGTGTCTGCTTGCCTCGGTGACCGAGAGGAGCGTGGATACAGCACACGGACATTGGTCATCGTCGGACATTCCTCTGGGGTGCACGTCGTGAGCATTCTGGACGTGCGCACTGGATCTCACTTGATGACGATGACGGTGACAGGTTAAAAGTGGCGTTGAATTTTCCAAGGCTATTTTCGTCGTTGGTCCTCGTGGATCCTGTCCTGGGACTCATGAAGAAGCGTTTTAGCACGAAAAGGTGTCGAACGCGTCTTCCCGGCGCGATCGTCGAAAGTCTGTCAAAAAAGATATCATTGACTTTGAGATAGGGAAGAATTTCTCAAGACGCTCTATTTCAGGGCTTGGAATCTGGACGTTCTTCGGCTCTATGTCGAGCTCGATGGGGCGTGCGGCTCAAGATGCCTGGGGTCATATTGGGAGTTGACGGAAAGGCTGGACGAGGGGATTGCGAAAAACCGAAGTCTTAAACATCGTTTTCCGTCGGGTACTAACCACGAAGGAGCACCTGTCAACTCGTGTTTCACTATGCTGACGTATGGACTCAGATCGTACAGGAATTCGGTTAGTCAAATGGGAGCTGTGATCCGAAGGGACAGGTCGGGCTACTCGGACGAATGTGTCGTATGTACAGGATGAGTGCGCAGCCCGTGTTATCGTATTTATACACCGTGATTGAGCGTCTGTTGCCCGGATAACAGCCCTTCGTGGTTGACGCTATCTTGCCTAGTTACCTCCCACTCTAGCTCTGCTATAGGTCCGCCACCCCCGTTCCCTTCTTTCTTCTTATCCTTGACCTTGCCCAGGGCACCATCGACTGGTGTGGACCGACCGAACCCTTTCCAACCAGCCTCTTTAAAAAAAGAAAGAATCCCTTCTCAGGCACCACCCTTATTCGTATGCGCTAGGCTGGGTTGCCCCATCATTCATAACCGCCGTTTTCTTTTTTCTTGTGTTCACGATCTCGACATGACCATCAGCCTCGTTACACGCGACCAGGGGGTGCTGGCGCCTCCTTCCAAGATCCTACGACCACGAAGCACCAGCAACAACAAGATCCGCGCGAACCCGAGAAGCGTTTCGGGCGCGGCTACGGCGCTCCCATCCCCGTGGTCGCGAGCGTGGGTGTTTTTCCTTCCCCTCTGCATCACCCTCGTCGCTGGTCCCTCCACTGTCGTTGCGGCCCCGCCCTCACTGCTCAGGCCTGACGTACACATCAATTTCGGTCTGCAAGCCAGGCAAAATAACTCGCAGCCGCCTCCGAACAATAACAGTAACAATAGTAATGGCAGCATCAGCATGAACGTATGGGTACGTCGTCGTGCGCTTGATAGTCTGCGCCGGGTACTCATGGTTTTTTCCAGCTCCCCATTCTCCTCCTCTCTGTCGTGTTTGCCCTCTTTTCGCTTTGTGTTTGCATTCGTCGGTGTGCAGCCGGCAGTGCGAACTCGAGGAACGATACGAATGCCAACCCGACGACTGCCAACACCGCTAGCACCAATGCGGCCAACGTTACACGGCCGCGTAGAAGACCCCGTAGAACGCCCAGCCAGATATCAACCAAGTCGCTGCCGCCGTACATGAAGGAACCAGGGGACCTCGAGTTGGTGCTCATCCGGTGCGCGCAGCTTCCGTTCTTCGTGCCATAATTGGACCTGACGCCCTGTGATCATGCAACAGGGGCCCTGAAGAGGGAGAGGACGATCAAACACTGCCTCATGGCATGCCCACGCTCGCCGAGGACGAGGAAGAGCATCCCGACATGCACGCTGCGACGTACGACGTTCCACTGGACCGTATGGGGTCGATCGATACGATGGCGGATATGTCGTCGACGAATCTGATACGCAGAGTGTCGGAGTCTGTGCCGAGACCGCCAGAGTTGCATCATGCCCCGCCATCACACGGACATCACCGTCGGAGTGGAGACACGCACAGCTTGGACTCGATTGGAAGCGAGGCAGAGCTTCTCGCTGCGCATCAGCGGATGATCTCGGTCGATAACCCTGCTGACCCTAGGGGGGCAGCACCGTCATACACGGAAGTGGCCCCTACGGGTACGGGAGGTGGAATGACGACCATTTCGCTAAGTGACCCTGAACCCAACGCCAACGCTTCCACCGGCGACGTGGCAGCCGGTAGGGCACGCTCAAGGTTCAGTTTCTTGCGGCACAACCCCTTTAGCTCGAACAATAGTGTCGGTGATGCAACGTCTACTGCGCATCAGCCAACACCCTCCGAATTATCGGTTCAAAATGTACCCAGTGGGTCCGCGTTGACGCGGTTGATGTCTCACGACTCTCACGACAGCCATCATTCGCGTACACAGTCCAATAGCAGCCACAACGTATCCCATTCGCATTCCAATTCGGCACTCTTGCGTGCGTTCCAGTGTCATTCGTCTGCGACACCGGCGGCGGCGTCTACGATTTCGCTCGACAGCATTTCTGCACCGCTCACGTACACGGTCAAACGTGCCGAGTTCCATGCGCCCAAAGGAGGACTGCTGACCGCCGAACAGATCAAGCTGATTACGAGCCGAGAAGGGTTGGAGAGGTTTGGCTTGCCGTATGGAGCTGACGCTGTCGCTGCGTTTTCGAGGGAGAGGCTGGATGCGATGGGGCCACCGCCGGACTTTGACACCATTACGGGAGAGCAGGCCAGTGGCAGTGGGACAAGTGGCGCTACGGATCACGCTGAGCCCAGCTCGGATCGGGGAACATCACCCCAACGCTCGGGGGCGCTCTCACCTGGGTCATCACATCTGCCAGATACTCGCAACGAGTCGCGCGCGAGCTCGTATACTACGGCGGGGTCTGACGACGAAAACGAGGCGGAGGAGACGGACGGGGCTAACGAGCCTGCAACGGCGCACCCCTTGACGCCCACGACTGCACGGCCTTTGAGCGTATCTGGGAGCGTTTCCAGGCGGGTCTGATGACAGGCTGTGTTGAACGGAGGTCCGTGAGGGGCATCATGTGTGTCTGATGGTGGACTGCATGTGGTCACCCTTCGATTGTTCTGATGGTTTTCTTCCATTTATATTTATCCTGTGCTTTTTTTTTTGTTTTTTTCTTCTTTCTCGTCTGAAAGTAGGGTATAACTGTACGTGACTAACGGATGTCTATTTCGACCTTCTCTTGCGGCTAGAGGACTACTACTACCTTTCGAGCACGCTCGTGGCTAATACAAGGAGCTATGTTTTCATTTCCTTTCTGTTTTCATTTTTTTCCTGCCCTTGGACCAACACGGACGGTTTTTGCGGGGTCGCCAATCGGTGTGAGCGGGAGCGCTGGTGGGCGCGAAGAAAAGAGCGTAGCTTGTTTGTCGACGTGCACCGTGTTTGTCTCACTCTACTACTACCTTCCTCACCCCTTCTACTCGTCGTCGTCGACAGCGACGACGACAAGAATTATCACTATCACTATCTACCTCCTCCTGAGATGTCTGGCAAGGCCCCACCGCGCGGTCCAAGAGCCCTCCTGAATTCGCTACCCACATCCGCACCCCAGCCCTCCGCGTCGGCACCTTGCACATCGACCTCGCCAGGCAGCTCCTCGAGCAAAATTACCGTACACCCACCCGTTGCACCACGCAGTCTGGTCAACGGCGCCCCTAGTAGCCAGTCACGAACAAAGCTTGTCAACGGGTATCCCACCTCACCCGCCGCTGTCCATGCATCGCTAGCGCCGTCGAGATCGTCGCAAAAAGGGAAACAGCCCGAGTCGGCGTGGTCCATGACCGACGTGCGTCCTTTTTCTTTCTTCGAGTTTGGGTCCTCGACTCAACGCGCCTTTCTCGGTTTCGCGCCGGCGTTTGCAGTCCCGAGCGTCGACGTCGGCTCAAGAACATTTGGCGTCATTATCGCTTAAGAAGCCTGCGCCTACGACGGTCGAGGACGGCATGCTCCCCCACGAGCCCGTAAAGATTGCGTTTCCGTTGAACGTGCGGTCCTTGCCAGACTCGCGACCACTTCAGCCTGCAACGGAGCCCCCTCCCCCCCCCCCCCCCCCCCCCCCCCCCCCCCCCCGCCCCCCCCCCCCCCCCCCCCCCCCCCCCCCCCCCCCCCCCCCCCCCCCCCCCGTCCCCGCCTCCGCCTCCGCCGCCTCCTTCTTCGCCCCCTCCCTCACCGAGCTCGAGACCCCGTTCGTCGCCCCCAGTCCTCGACCCTGCACCGCCGCCATCGTTACCGCCGCCTCTCCCACCTGCACTACCTGCCCACGTCCGCGCACGATCGCCCTCACCGCCACCTCCACCCACATCACCCCCGCGTGGCTTATCTACGCCATCCCACTCACCATCCGCCCCACCTCCTTTAGATCCACCACCACATGCCATCGTGTCGCCTCCTTGTATTTCCGAGCCTATCGCGTCGACCTCGAAATTGGCCCGATCACCCTCGCCTCCGCGCTCGCCGAAGAGATATTCTTTACCACCGCTCCCGACTTGGCCGCCTTCTCCGTCTGAATACCCACCTGGACGCAATTTCAAGATCATTTATGACCCTATTATGGATAAAGACCGCGATGGACGTATGCGCATCCTCATTGAGAAAATTCGCTCGGTCGACAAGAACGAATCGGAACCTCGGATAAGTGGAAAGGGGAAGGGCAAGGAGACAATCACGCGGTACGATGGGGAGGTGATCGAGGGGGAGTTGGCGCCCGTACTCAAGGATCCGCGCAAGGGATCTGGTATCAAGAGACGTCCTGGACGTGAAGCGTTTCACGAGGTTAAATACGAGGTGCGTCGTGCATTGGATCGATCTGTCACTGAATTCTGACACGGAACGCGTTTATGAAAAAAAAGTATGATCAACATTCTACGGGTCCGCCACCGCCTACGGCCGTGCTCATCACCAACATTTCGCCTCTGACACCGACGCAAAATATACGACGTGCGTTTTCTGTACATGGCAAGATTACGTCGTTTGAACCGCAGATCAACATGGAAACCGGGATGGCGCTCGGGGTCGTTTTCATCCGCTACCAAGCGCACGAAGAGGCCAAACTGTGTGTCGAACGTGTGCATGGGAAGAAACTTGGTGTCGTGATGGGTGCTGGTGAAGGCGACGAGCTCAAGGTGGTGTTTGACGGCGAGGGGTTGAAGTTGAAGGCTGTTCTCAAGGAGTTGGAAGAACGAAAGAAGCGAGATCGGGAAGAGAAACGGCGGAAGGAACGAGAGGCCAAGGCAGCGCAGTCAAATCCGCCCCCTTCGACGTCTACCCCGAATGCGACGCATACACCCAACAATTCAAGTTCGTCTTGGCGGCCGAGCCATCAGCTTCCACCGCGTCCGTCCCATGCCCAAGGCGGTCGCGCGTCTCCTACTGCGCAAGCACGTCCAATGTCCAAAAAACCGATTCCACCGCCCATCATGACCAAGGCACGGATGAACAACTCGACCAACAACCGCCATACGTCTCTTCACGACCTCCCTCCGTCCTCAGTACACTCGTCTTCCTCCACGCCTATCCACCCCCGTGGACGTTCGTCGCATTATCCCCGTGCGCCTGGCGATCGAACGCCCCGCTCTCGTTCGCCCTCTCCCATCGCACGTAAACCTGGGCAATCCAACGCACGCCACGGTGTCCGTTCGTCCGCCTCGCCTGCCGTCCTCGCCGCGCTCTCCAAAAACGGCTATGACCACGTCCGTCTCGAGCTCACCGGTGGTGCGATGCACTCGATTCTTGAATCCGACGTGCTCGCCTTCTTTTCCGACTTCAAGGTGGACAATGTCTTCCGGGACCACGGTGCGTGGTACGTCACGTTCCAGACGCCCGATTCGGCGCGTCGAGCGGGCATGGTGCTCAATTCGGGCGGGCGGACGCTCGCGCACCATTCGGTGACGGTGACGGCGTGTCCACCGCCGTCCAAGGACGCGGTCGCGCTGGCGGAGCAGGGAGAGCCGGCGAGTGGCGGGTTGAAGAAGACGTGGACGCGCGAGGAAACGATGCAGAACGCAGAGCAGGCGATACTCAAGGAACTGCGAGTGTTGCTGGAAAAGGACGTTACGGAGCGTGTCGTCGCGGCCGGGTTGCGCAAGTTGGTAGCAGAGGAAAAGGCCAAGGTGATAGCAGACGCAGATGGCAAGGGTAAGGAGGGCGCTGGTGTGGGTGCCGCTCTTGGCGTTGCTGTTGCTGAGGGAGAGGGCAAGGCGGCGGAGAAAAAGGGATGGAAAGGACTGTCGTTCCGGAAACCAGGCAAGAGGGCGAGGGAGGATGAGGTGGTCAACAAGATCGTAGTGGCACCTCTAGTGGATGAAGTTCAAGTCGAACCTGAGCCCGAGCCGGAGCCGGAGCAAGAGAAAGAGAAAGAGCCACAGCCGGAGCCAGAACCGGAGCAGGAACAAGAACCAGAAACCGAGCTAAAGCCCGAGTCTGAGCCACTTGTATCACCACCACGAAAGAAACGGAAAAAGGAGATGGCGCGAAAGGAGCGAAGCGTCGAGGCCGATACCGAGTTGGAGGAGGATCACGACGCTACTCTGGACGCGCGGAAGCGGGTCTTGTCTGAGGAGGTGGACGTGGAAGCGCCGGTGAAGAAAAGGCCGAAAAAGGGCGTCGCGGAGGAGGAGGTCCCCATCAAGAAGGTCGCGTCCAAGAAGAAGCCGTCCAAGAAGAAGCCTGTCAAGGACGTGATCGAGCAAGTTATTTTCTCGGACGCACTGACGTTCGTACCTCCCACAACGACGACTATCGACGTCTTGTCCAAGTTGGAATCCGTATCGCGATCCCCTTCGCCCGTGCTACTTGCGCCACTGCCACCTATACGACCTCCGGATCTGTTTCGAGAGGGTGTCTGTAAAGACGACGAAGATCTCTACTTTGCGCGATTGGTTCTTTCTGGAGAGACGGAGCCCCCTCGCTTACCTTCGCCTCCTCCAGACGCCGTCCCGCCATTCCGCAAGCATGTGACAGGCTGCGCGCGCACGGAAGGTTACTACAAGATCTTGCACGCCGAGAAATCAGCGTACGTTGCCCAGTATACGCTCCGGTCGACCAACGTTGCCAACGCCACTCCGACGGAGCAGCCGCCTGCACAACCTGTCACGTCGTCGCGATCGAATCGTGCCAATGCACGGCGGCGTGCGCAAGGACTGGAAGAGATTAATCAAGTGCAACGTGCCGTTGCGCTTTCCAAAGGCGAGACGGGCGCGGCAGAGCTTTCGATCAAGTTCAACCAGCTGCAGACGCGCAAGAAGCACCTCCGGTTCGCGCGATCTCCGATTCATGACTGGGGTTTGTATGCGATGGAGCGCATCGCGCGGGGTGAGATGGTCATCGAGTACGTGGGCGAGGTTATTCGTGCGCAGGTCGCAGATAAGCGGGAAAAGGTGTACGAGCGGCAGGGCATCGGGAGTAGTTATCTGTTTCGGATCGACGAGGATTTGGTGGTGGATGCTACCAAGAAGGGGAATCTTGGGTACGTTTTTGAGGTTTTGGTCGAGCGCGTGGCTGATGAAGGAACGAGGGCAGACGGCTCATTAATCATTCGTGTGACCCTAATTGTACGGCCAAGATCATCACGATCAACGGGGAGAAGAAGATCGTCATTTACGCCAAGCAAGACATTGAGCTTGGGGACGAGATCACGTATGGTGTGTCGTCTCTCGTGCATTGTCGGACGTTTGCTGATTCTTTGCGTAGACTACCATTTTCCCATCGAACAAGACAAGATTCCCTGTTTGTGTGGTTCTGCCAAATGTCGTGGTTATCTCAACTAGACCAACGCACGTTACATTTTTTTTGTATTTTTGGTCCACCCTCCGGTGCTCGGTTTTCTCTGGTCTCTGGGTCGCAATGCAACTATCATACCCACGTCCTCTCGATACATTAACATTTTCCTTTATCCAACGACATAGCTGCACCACTCCAAGCTAATGTATCATTGCATGGTCTCGCTCCTTTATAGTTTTCTTAGTTATTCCTTTTTCTTTCTTTCTTTTTTGCTATTCTTTTTTTTTTTTTGCATGAGCATCTCTGTGAAGCAATCTACTAACCGACATTTGCATCGTGCGCTGTTTCTTTTTGACGGGGATGAGCGAAGGAAGTCGGGCCACGCACGTGACCTTTTGCCGATGTCAAACGGAAGTCTTAGACATGGTATCAAAAAGTTGTCACATGCTACATACTCCAACGACAATGTAAGTCAAAGTATCTTCCGAATCAACGCCTGGAAGACTAACCTTACAACTTTGAGCGTCCATCTTAGGCCGCGGTCATACATTCCGAACCCTAGAAGGAGTTAATGACCGTGACCTAATTTTAAACAGCTCGAGTCGCCGGAATTCGCACCACAGTGTAAGCGGAAAAGTGCGGTTCAGTTGACTCTTTTCGTGCGAGCTGATCAAGACACCGTGCACTCTTGCAGGCCACATGTACCGCAGTAAGACCTCGCGTGAAACACGCATGTCGTCCACGCGAGCGTGGCTTGCAGCGGGCGAGATGCTTGAAGACGTATAAAGACGCAAAGACCCCAGCGTGCACTTTTCTTGTCTTTCTGACGCTCTACTCTCCGTTTTTCTCGAGACTTTGACGTACGTTTCGTCGCTCGCCATGTTGTTTGCATTGGCGCTCTTGTCTTCTGGCTTGCTCGCTTCGGTGGCGCTGGCTGCGCCTTCTTCACGATATGGTGCCCGCATGGCTCGCCGTCGTGACGCCCGTCTGTCCCAGCTCAATAACCGCCTCGAGGAGCTTTCTACTGCTGATTCTGCCTCGGTCCTGTACAGCGCCAATTGGGCAGGTGCTATCTGGGACCAACCCGTCGTACGTGTTGTATTTCGAGGCATCATTCGATCTCATCGCTCCCATTGGCGCAGGGAACGTTTGATTATGTGACTGGGACGTTTACCGTGCCCCTTCCTTCGGGTGAAGATGGCGCTAGTGCGTCTATTTGGGTCGGCATCGACGGAGACACGTGTGCGGAGGCTATTCTTCAGACTGGCATTGATTTTACCATCTCCGGGGGGTTCGTCACGTATGATGGTAAAAAAGGGTTCGATTATCTTGTAGCGCTTGTTTTGACTGATCTTTTTTTTTTTGTGTGGGATAGCTTGGTATGAGTGGTACCCCGACTATGCCGAGTACTTTACCGGCATCGATATTTTGCCTGGACAAGACGTCCGACTGAGCGTTTATGCTACTTCCCCGACGACAGGCATCGCCACGGTCGAGAATCTCACCAACGGTCAAACGGTATCCCAGGGTCTCAATTCGACGTCGGCGCTGTGCCAACAAAACGCAGAGTGGATCGTGGAGGATTTCCAGCAAAATGGTGCTCTCACGCCGTTTGCCGACTTTGGTGCGGTAACGTTTAACGATGCTGTTGCGAGTGGGCCGGAGAATTATAATTATACGCCGTCGGGTGCGACTGAGGTCGACCTGAAACAAAACGATGACGTGTTGACGTCTGTGTCGATCGAGGGGCCGTCGGTCACGGTCTCGTATGTCTGATAGTGGAGACGTGAGATTTGACCCGGGTGCTGGTCATTCGAGCTTTCTTTTTTTTTTCATGTTGCTTGTATTTTTCCTAGGGTACTTGACCTTTTTTTCTTTACCAAATATTTATCATCATTCCGGGATATTCCGAGTCCGCGAAATGTATTAGTAGTGTCGGTAACTACACGTTCAAACCAGAACGGTGGCGACTCTGAGCATGTAAATGTTGACCTTTTTAAAAAATTCTCTTTAGCCTTTCCTATGTTTGTCCTTTTGGACGACTCCGAAATAGAGGCTTGCATGCATAGTACTTGTTCTCGCCACGATTGGCGGCGAGTCGTGTTTGATTCATGCATGACGACGGGTTCCATGGTTCCGAGTCACTGCGTATGTTCGTCAAAGAGGTGAGTAAAGCCTTTCCAGCCCGGCCGTTCGCCACAAATACTGTCGGGCTGTGCATCGCGCGAGCACGCGAGATCGGCATCCTTGCTCGATCATTGGGGCGCATCTCCGGGAGTCAGGGTCAATACCAATGTGTTTCGGACACGAGAAAGTATTGATGATGAAAGAAATGGAATATAAAAAAGGTCTCGAGGTATGTGCTTGGGGTACCAAACCTCAAGGGCCTCAATTTTCCACTTGTTGCTGGACAACCTCACATTTACCATGCTCTTCCATCGTGCACTTCTCAGCGGCTTGTTGCTCGTGCCTGCCGTCCTGGCCGGTTCTGGGTCAAGTTCGCACTTCCCTATCTACAGGCATCGGCATCACGGGCATCATCATGGGCACCATAAATATCATAGCCCTCTCGATGGGAACGGTACCATCGCGCCCGACGGAATAGTAGATACCCTGAACTGGGCTGGTGCTGTTTGGGCCCAGAATAACGTTCGTCGTTTTTCCAAGACTAGTAAACGGTCTTTTGGTCTCACCATCTTTATAACAGGGCACTTTTAACTCCATCACCGGGACGTTTACCGTCCCAAAACCCTCAGGCCCAAATAACAGTTCTGCTGCTATTTGGGTCGGGATCGATGGCGCCACGTGTGAAACTGCCATTCTTCAGTGTGGTATTACGCTCAGTCTGGATGTGAATGGTGTACTTCAATACAGTGGTAAGCTAGATGAGTCGTGTATCCGTATCCGTCTCACTCTCTCGAATAGCCTGGTACGAATGGTTGCCTGGACAAATGATCGATATCTCGAACATCGCCATCACTGCCGGGGACGTCATTCAACTCAACGTGACTACTACATCTTCGACGAGTGGGTTTGCCACGGTCGACAATCTGACCACCGGCCAGTCCAACACCACGTTTGTGAACTCGACGACCCCCTTGTGTGGACAAAACGCCGAGTGGATCGTTGAAGATTACGTGTTGAACAATAGCGGTCTGGTTCCGTTTGCCAACTTTGGCACTGTCAACTTTGTGAACGCGTCGGCCACTGGACCTAATGGGACGTATTATCCCTATAATGCGACGTTCTGGGATATCATCCAGAACAACCAGACGTTAACCAACGTTTCAACTAGTGCAACTGATCTGTCGGCTGTCACGATCGCACATGTGTAACGTGAAGATTTAATTGGTGCGATCGTATGAATTATGGGGAATTTGGATAATGCACGTATACTACTAGCTTGTAAGACTTGACAAGACTCGCTAGTAGTAGTCACTTTTACGTATCTCACATTTCCGTTCACAAGTTACAAACCATGGAGCCCGCGTCCATCCGGAATAAAGTTGAAAAATTATGATGCATGTATGTGTTGACTGAGTCGCCATCGCATGTCTTGACACGCTTAAGAAATGTTGTAAAAAACACTCTGAACTTGCACTTTCCTGCGGCGGCTATATAGTACGCCTCACGTAATACGGGCCGTAAGGCCCTGTGAAAACTTGCTATGCTCAAATCGTATAGGATATGTGCGAGCGTGCGATGTACGAAGTAGACAGATGTAGGAATAATAAATTCGGTTTGCTTATGTCCATCTGTGCATAGTCAGCAATAAGCATACTCGAATGTGACCACTTCGGCTTCAGCTCTCGCAACGACACAACCCGAGCTTTCCTCATCCGAGCTGTTCAATAAGCTCATCGCTGTAGGTCTAACGCTTTCCGTTGATCGCGTATTGACTCAAATTTTTGAGGAAAAGCTAGGCAGATACTTCAGCTTCTAATAAAATCGCTGAACAGGTTCCCCAGGGATCCGAAAGCTCGTCCGAGCACGTGGTGTGGACACTATCTTTGCTACTGATGCTGTGAGTATGCCAGAGTCCGTTTCGGTGGACCGCTCGCAACACGACCACCCAGTCCTCGGACATCATCCATAGTTGTGCAAACAGAGGCATATTGATCGTAAGTGCTGCTTCGTGCTTCGGCCCGTGGCTCCCTGGTGCTGACTGTGCTTCCTAGGCTACTAGTTCAAGACTGCGAAAAGCTACTCGCACCCGCATACCTGCTCCCGCCATTACCGACGACCGCTGAAGAGTTCATCTCAAAGCCTGGGCCAGACGACTTACCCGATGTTCTTTGGGTGCAACATGACGAGCAGGAACGAAAGTATGTTGCTCATGATCTACTTTGTGAATGGTGGTCCGCCAGCTGGCGGCGTTGCACCCGTGACCAACACGGCGACGCTGCAGTTGCCATACGAGGCGCCTGAGATCCAGGCGATGCTGGACTAGATGTTCGAGATCACGACCTGACTATATCCACTTCTTCTTTAGATCCACGTTGGTTGCTTCGCAACGTGAACTTCTCAGGTAAGTGCAAACTGCGGCTTCTTGTTCCGTGCAAGCTGTGCATCGTACAAGCAGCCGCAGTGTGTATCTCCCGCAATAATCTTCGAGCCCACCCACTAGTAGCTTCACTCGTATAACCCGACGTCTTCTGGCTACATTCAATGTCAGGACAGCTCTGGACATGTGTATGTCAGAAGTTCGGATTCGGACAGCCACACCAAGTCCCGAAGACCACATGGTATCGCCATCTTTCCCAAGCCAGTAGTGAGGAAGAAAGGCAACGAATCTTTGCTGCTCAGGATCCTACTGGCACGATCGCTCGACGCCGTTCTACTCAAGTAGTTCATCAGCCAGACTCTGGTAGCTCTACTCGCATTCGAACCCGTTCCCCCGAAGATGATGGCAGTGAGCCGGCACAAAAACGCACAAAGGATCTCATTCCAGAGGTATGTTCTATCATTTCTGAGCCCAATCCAACCGAATACTAATAACACTCAGGAGGAGGAGGACGAGCCTACTGCCAACAACGAACCACCGACACAATCTAGGCCCTCTTTGAGTCCGGGTCACCCTTCGCCTCCCCTATTCCGTGATTCCCCGCCCCAGTTTCCATCTCCTCTGCAACATGATTCACGTTCTCCATCACACCATTCGACTAGTCGTTCTCCACCTCCATTCGAGTACGAAATCGATTTTGAGCGTAGGAAGCCACTTAATATCGATATCAATGACCTTGTACAGTCTGCGGTCCTTCCAAGAATAAAAGATAAACTGGAATTCATTACTCTGGTCCGGGATGCTTCACTTGACGACGTCAACAATAGACTCTCCAAGGAAGCTGTTGAGAGCCTCCGGAATCCTCCACGAGTCCCAATCACTATCGAGAGCCATGGGGTTCGGCATAGTATAGCCATGTATTTGGCACTCGAACACTCCTCCCAACGTGCATATGAACGAATTTGTCAATCCACAAAAATCAACTTTTCCGACTCACCAGCCATTCACGAAATCCTCACCTACCATGCTGTAGAGAGAAAGATTGCTGAGTACACGGGTGTGGAATATGTTGAACACGACATGTGCCCAGAATCGTGTGTTGCATTTACAGGCCCATTTGCTGAACTCGAAGAATGCCCCATGTGCGAAACTTCCCGCTGGGACCCAGGTCGTCTTCGTGCCAGCAATGGTCGGGTCAGGACTGCAGCAAAGAAATTCACGACAATTCCAGTTGGTCCACAGCTTCAGGCACGCTATCGGAGCCCACAGTCTGCACGAGATATGCGTTACCTTTATGAACGTACTCAAAAAATCTTGTCGGAGCTATCACGGACAGGAGAAATCGCCATTATAGATGATATTGCCATGGGCTTGGACTACTTAGGCCCTGCTGTTGATGGCGATATCAAAGAGAATGACATCGTTCTCATGGTATCCATTGACGGTGCACAGCTCTATGAACACAAGGATTCTGACTGCTGGATGTACATATGGATCATTGTCAATTTAGCCCCAGAAAAGCGATACCAAAAAGCATACGTTCAACCAGGTGGATTCATTCCGGGACCTAACAAGCCAAAAAACTTGGATTCGTTTTTCTTTCCTGGAATACATCATATTTCTGCATTGCAAAAGGAGGGGTTAAAACTATGGGATGCCGACCGCAATTTGACCATCCGCTCTGATATCTACCTACTATTCCCGACAGCAGATGGTCCAGGCTTGGTCTATTGGGATGGAATGGTCGGCCACAGTGGTAAAAATGGGTGCCGAATTTATTGTGGTATCCTTGGGCGCCGAAAAACTCATGGCCGCCACTATTATCCGGCACTCATCAAACCAAGAGACCACTGTGTTGCTGGTAGCAATCACCCTGATATTGATGTTTTTGATCTTCCCCTTGGTGGCTCTGAGACGTATGCTGAAAACCTTCGACAACTTATTGCTTCCCCAAATCAGACACAATATGAACGACGCAAGACCGAGACGGGAATCACAAAGGCTCCGCTAATACTCGGACTCAATCCACATCATTCCCTTGGCATTCCGTATTGCATGACAACTGATATCATGCATCTTGCAGGCAATCTCAGTGATTTATTGATCGGACTTTGGCGAGGCACAATTGATTGTGACCATACAGACAACACTGACACATGGGATTGGGCAATATTTTTAGACAATGCCTCTTGGGAGAGATATGGTGCATCTGTTTCTGCGGCTGGTCCATATCTCCCTGGATCATTTGGTACATGACCCTGCAATATTGCCGAAAAACTCTCATCGGGTTACAAGACTTGGGAGTTTCAACTCCATACATTCGGTCTCGGCCCTATTCTCCTGTACAACATCTTACCAGACACGTATCTCGCTAACTATCGCAAATTAGTACGGGGCTTTCAAATTATGTGCCAGCATAGTATTGACACCAGCTCTTTGATGGCTGCCCAAACCCTCCTTTGCCAATGGAAACGTGGATTCGAAGATCTTTATTACCAGTATCGAGAGGATCGTATCTACTTCATTCGGCCCTGTGTGCACCAAGCTGTGCATCTTGTTAGTGAAACCATTCAGAAAGGACCTCCGATTTGCTATGCACAATGGACCATGGAACGGACCATTGGCAATCTCGGACAAGAAATAAGGCAGCCATCGAACCCCTATGCAAATCTTGCACAAGAAGGGGTTCGTCGCTGCCGAGTCAATAGTCTCCTTGCTGCTGTTCCTGAACTGAGTGTTCCCTTCCCTGGACAAGCAGAGAGCACAGTCAACTTATTGGATGGCTTTGTTCTCCTACCAAAACGAGATCGCTATTTCACACTCCCACCTCCTCTGGAAGCACAGGCCCTTCAGAGCTCACTTCCAGAAACGGCACCTCCTGTTGGGCGTATCAAACGATGGGCACGCCTGCAACTCAAGAATGGTCAGATTGCACGGACAGCCTGGCGAGAGAATCAAAAAGCCCAAGACAAGCTTCGGGTGTCACGCAATGTTACAGTATGTCCATCCCTTCTGCTTCAAACACTTCTAATGTAGTATTCTAGTTCTTGCATAATGATCAGATACGCTTTGGGGAAGTACAGTACTTTACTCAACTTCCTTGTCAAGTCAAAGGCGAATGGAAATTTCACAACATTGCACTCATCAAGCTATACTCACTCCCTGAGCCTGATCTACTCCAGCTAACATTCCAGACCATTGTTGCTTGTGCTCGCACTGACGAGCTTGTTGCCATTGATGTCAAAACCATTAGAAGCGTCATAGCAATGATACCTAGGAGACTTACCCTGCGAAATGGTGAGAATGTTGAGCAGTCCTGTTGTTTATCACAGCCTGGATTGGATGTGTCAGTGCTGGGGATGGAATATGACATCTACGAGGATGACGATGATCATGGCGGTGAAGCAGAATAGATACTGCATTTCCTACCTGTACGACAGTATATGTGACACAATTGAACACTTATTGGCAAGGAGTTTTGATATCCAGCCCTTTCGAAGGGAGCTGTGTCGTTTTTGGAGAGGCAGTGGGGGCAGCAGCATAAATGTGTCGCGGCAGCGCCTTGAGAAAGAGAAATGTCAGTTGTTTTGGGGGGTTGGCGACATGAGGCACTTGCCAAAGCTTGCTAAAGCCATTGAATTCACGATGAGGTGCAAGAAACTATTATGACTGGGGTGCAATTTGAGCTGGAGCACCTTCAGTATTGAGCAAACACGCACCTAAACATGCTGGTGAGCAGCATATATGACTTTCCAGACAGTGGATCATGTGTAAAGGCCCGGCTCATGAAAGCATGAAAACGAGGTATCTTCCATGCAAGAAAGGTGGCCGTGTTGAGTGCACAAATCGACCAGCACAGCCGCCTGCCTTCGCTGGTGTCATAGTAAACCCAGACAAGACAAACTGTGGGTAGAGCATGGATCAGTCAGAGGCCTGGTACCACATGCATGACACACATGGCGAGTTGGTTTCGTATAGGAGGCTGTCTGACGTGTTCGCCAAATGTGTGCAGATCATCCATCCCTGGTAGGCGATGATTTGTGAGTCCGTCCGTCATCCTTGCCGACGTGTCCCAAGCAATCCTTGGGAACCATTTCTGAGGAGAGTGAGAAAATGGGCAGGTCTGTGGTCGCCAGAGCAAGGGCGTGTGGAAGGCGTGGAACAAGCATTGGCAAGATGAGGTTGTCGTCCAGAGCATAACAGTGTTTTGCATGCGTGGCCTATTTGCCGAGTCATATGTGACCCACATCTGCAAAGTTGGCTTATAACATTACCGCATAATATTTCTTTCAAGCATTTTTCATGCTCTCTGATTGGAGGACCTGGAGGCCAAGGTGGGCTAGTTGACATGTCCCGCTCAGCTATGCCTTTTTTGTTGTGAGGTGAGCAAGGTGAGTCGGCTATGATTTCACGATGCAGTGTCTCAATCAAATCACATGATGGTATTTCCTGCACGTATCTTCCTGTAAGTCCTTTGGATACAATTGCCATCATGTCACATCAGCAAATCCATAACGACAACTTCATCCATATTGCTGTTCCACTAAAACACCCTGAAGACACATACTTTATCACGGTCACCCCAGAGTTTCCGGGGCCTTTAGTGAGCATATATTATCCTTTTCCATTCCTACTCACCATTATATTCCTCAGACCATCAAAGTTATCTCATCCCGTGTTCGGGGTCCCTGTGCTGCTACAATTACCCAGAAAATGGAAGCACCAGTTCCATTGGAGCTTCCACTCATCACTCTGAATAAAGGAAAAAAACATGCCATTGGTAAGTAACCCTTGTGTTCTTTCTTATGGGATCATTTATTTTACTGCCTGAAGACCCAGATGACAGTCTGACAGAACCTGAGTCGGACGATTTCCCCTCTATAAAGACAGTAGTGACCACCTCGAATCCGATCACAAACAAGGTATGCTCTTCATTCTGCTCACATCTGGGTATATGCAGTACATAATATGGATCCATTTACAGAAAAATCAGAAAACATCAAGATATACAAAGCCAGTTGTAAGTGGGAGCTTGCATAAATAAATGTTTGCGACGCAGCGAGTCTAGTGTATAGTAGTACCCTATGTATTGTAAACTGCTGGTGTATGCGTTGATGTGAAATGAACAGATATGAGCGCATGAGCTGAAAAAAAAAACATATATATAGATGTCTGCATTATTTCCTTCCCCTGTCTATCCTCCCATTCACCATATCCACAGCACAATGCTTCTGGCTTCCCTTCCTTCATTTTCTCCACTTTCCGATGAGGATGATGTGATCAATCAGATGTCCTCATTCATCAATTCCCCTTTAGATACTCCTGCTCCGAATTTTGGGGGATTCACACAGTGAACACATTCTCACCCACCTCAATCAATAGCTACAAATTTCTTTGGTTACAATCAAGTAAGTGCTACGATATTGATGAAATTACTGAATTTGTGTGCTTTAGAATGCATACATGCAGGATTTGAGTACACAAAGAGTTCATGTGCTCGAAGAACAATGCTGCAGTCTAGAGCTGCAGGTTGTGAGCCTTATGGTCGAGCGTGACACATTCAAGTAAGTAGTTTTCCTGCATTATTTGATACTCTGAAATGCTGGGCCAGGAACCTGTGTCGGGATTTGTCTCATCGTGCACCCGAATTGCAAATATCAACTGTCAATCCCATGATCGGTCCCTCCAGCCTCCCTCACAACTCAGAAGAAAAGAGGCCCACACCAGAAAGCCATCCGGCCGTAAAGTTCTGGAACAAGAGTGACTGGACTGCCTGGATTAATCGCCCAGAGAACTACAAGGCCGGGAAGACGTCCTTTCTGGAAGGGATGGAC
>JBBPMJ010000489.1:0-24845 GCA_038090255.1 Austroboletus niveus | reverse complement strand
ATGAAAATCCCCTTAGTGGAATTCATGAATTGTGGGAGAGAGTTCAGATGGAATGGGAAGGGATACCAGTTGAAGAGTGTCAGAAGTTGATTGAGAGTATGCCTAGGAGAGTTCAGGCAGTGTTGAAAGCAAAAAGAGGTTATACCAAGTACTAGAATACCCATCTATTCAAAAGCTCAAAAACTCTTTCCATGTCATTGTTGTTTTATATTGCTTATATCTTGACAATGTGTGAATCAAATCACATGACCTAGGGGGTGATTTTGTAGCCAAGAGTATGTACTATTTATAACTCCACCAAAGCTAAGTGAAATTCCCATGGTTTTTGGCAGTCCGCTTCGTGCACTGCCATTAGGGTTAGCATGGAAAGGGTTTTTAAGCTCACTGTAATCTCTGATATGAGATATGAGATTACTTCTAGACTTTGTCTAGACTATTGTTGTCATCATGTGAAGTTGAAGCACTGCTTGACAGTGATGCTAACCAGCTTTTTATAAGTGAAGCATGGACTATGAGAAAGGGCATTCCCATAAAGAAACTCACATGCCCCATCCCTGTATTCAATGTTGACAGAATCAAGAACTCCACTGGAAATATCATGCATTCTGTGGATCTGGTCATAGAATTTGATGGTCACAGGGACAAAATGATGGCAGAAGTCACCAATCTAGAAGAAACAACCCTGGTTATTGGTACAACTGGCTGTTATGTTACAATCCTGAGATTGATTGGCAAAAAGGTCCTGTCAAGATGATATGCTATTTCAGAAGTTGTTATCTATTACAAGACTGCACTATCTGCATCTGTAATGCAGTGAAAGAAGAAGATGAACAGGAGGAGGCATGAAAAGGCTACTATGCATGAGTGGGATTAAAAGCACCCCCTAAACCTTCTGAAAAATCCCTTGAGGAACTCGTATCTAAATGCTACCATAAATGGCTAAAGGTATTCTCCAAAGAGGAGTCTGAGTGAATGCCCATAAGGAAACCCTGAGATCACACTACAGACCTTAAAGAAACATTCCAATCCAAGAAGAGAAGAATCATACCTCTGTCTGTGACAAAACAAGAAGAAGTATCAGCATTTATTGATGATCAACTAAAAAAGGGTTATATATGCCCTTTTAAATTCCCTTAAATATCACCAGTGTTCTTTGTCCCAAAGAAAGATGGATGGAAGAGAATGGTGCAGGACTACTGATATTTCACTGAACACATGGTAAAGAACAATTACCCATTGCTGTTAATTGGACAATTTGTGAATAAGCTAAAAGGGGCTAAATTATTTACAAAAATGGATCTCTGCTGGGGATACAATAATGTATGCATCAAAGATGGTGATGAATGAAAAGCTGCCTTCATATGCTTTTGAGGAGCCTTTAAACCCTTAGTCATGTACTTTGGGCTATGCGACTCTCTAATGACATTTCAAGCAATGATAAATGAACTTTTCACAGACATGAAGAACATCTGCATAGTTTACATAGATGACCTAATGATATTCACAAAGACAAACTCCCTTGAGAAACATGAAGCTGCAGTAAGGAAAGTCTTGGCTCACCTCAAGGAGAATGACCTATATATTAAATCAGAAAAATGCACATTCTTTGCCAAAGAAGTAGAATTTCTAGGCATGATTGCATGAAAAAATGGAGTTTGCATGGATAAAAACAAAGTAAAAGCAGTTTTAGAATGGCCCATCCCAAAGAATCTCTAAAGAGTTAGAAGCTTTATGGGATTAGCCAATTTTTATCAGCAATTCATTGCCAACTATTCTTCTATTGCAATGTCATTGAATGACCTTATCAAGAAAGACAACCCATTCATTTGGAGCAAAAGTGCCAAGAAGCATTTGATACACTTAAAAAGCAATTTACCACTGCACTGATAATGGCTTACTTTGACATTGACTCTCAGTTCCATCTAGAATGCGATGCATTAGACTACACCACAGGGGCAGTGTTATCTATTAAGAAAGAAGAGAAGTGGCACCCAGTTGCTTATTATTTCCACTCCATGAATGACCAGGAAAGAAATTACCTGATCACAGATAAAGAACTCCTTTCAGTAATGCATGCATTAGAAACATGGAGGCACTATCTTGAAGGAGCTAGACACCAGTTCGAGATCTGGAATGATTACCAGAATCTCCAATGGTTTATGATCAGACAGGATTTGAACAGGAGACAGGCACACTGGGCACAATATTTATCTAGATTTAATCATATATGATATCACAAGACTGTTGTCACTATGAAAAAGGCAGATGCTCTCTCACACAGGGAAGACCATGTAGAGGGAATAGAAGATGATAATAAGCAGGTCCTTGTTATCCCACCAGAGCAGATCAGGACTATTCAAATCCAAGATGAAGGTGATAAATTATTAGAAAGGATAAAAGTCACAACTCTTCTGTTTAAGGAAAGTGAAATCCAAAAGCTTTATGAAAAGGGCTTCACTGATGACATTCAGGGTTAACTCCTAAGGAACCCTGACAATAAGATCTTTGTTCCATTGGATAAAGATCTCCACAGAAACATGATAACAAACTGCCATGATACACCTTTGGCCACCCAGGTCAGGAGAAAACCCTAGATCTGCTATGCAGATACTATGACTGTCCAGGAATGGCCACTTATGTAAAAGAATATATCGCTAGATGCAATGTGTGTTAAAGAATAAAGATAGACAATAAGTCACCAGCCAGCAAGCTTGAACCCTTAGAAGTATCTATGGCTTCATGGGTAGATGTCTCAGCAGATTTCCTCATGGATCTCCCCTTATCTAAAGAAAGCAACTCTATTCTCATCATCGTTGATTAATTCAGTGAAGAGGTAAAGCTCATTTCCATCAACAAAATGGCAATGGCTTTAGAAACAGCCCACCTATATTTACACTGCATGTGGATCAAATCATGGATTCCCATGCTATATTGTATCCAACTGTGGACCACAATTTGCATCACAAGTAATAGAATTGTGCAAATGACTCACATCAAGCCTAAATTATACACAGTATCTCATCCACAGACAGACAGTCAGATGGAAAGAATGATCTGAAACCTTCAGCAGTATCTCCAGATCTATTGCCATGAGAAGCAGACTGAATGGGCTGATTGGTTACCTATTGCCTAATGCCCCAAAGTATTCCATTGGAGATGAAGTGCTTCTATCTACTACAAATCTCCACTTGAAGCAAGATTCACATAAATTAACAGAGAAGTGGGTTGAGCCCTTCAACATCACACAATGCATAGAGAATAATGCAGTGCATCTTAAACTCTCATGTAATATAAAGATACCTGTGGTAAATGTATCTAGGGTTAAACCTTATCTATGCCATCTCAACAGATAACCAGTTTTTCAATCTGGTTCAGTACTCATAAATAATGAGCTGAAAGTTGAATATAAGGTGAAATACATCATAGATGCTCACTGGAATAGATGATGTAAAGAATATTTGATTCACTGGACAGGATACTCAGATGAGGAATACACCTGGGAATCTATCTCTAATTTAAGAAATGCAGCTGAAGCAGTTGCCTTATTCCATGAAACAAACTCATACATAGGTTCTGGCATGAGGTGCCTTTATCTGTTTCAACTTATTTAACTCCTATGACAGTGATATCATACCTACTCTGGTCATCTAGGAATCTGATCCATAGAGGGAGGGTGGTGTTACAATTGCTTTTTTCACTATTTAAAACTCACTCATGACAGGAATTGAACATCTGATCTCCTATATAAGGAAAATTCCTATCAGCACAAGGCCAATGGGATTTAGACATTTTTTACTTTAACTTATCATATGACTGCTTACATCAGCAGTCTAAATCACAAGTCACATGACTCATCACATGTTAAGGGCTAGAACCTTATCTCTTATCTATAACACAATGACATCATATCTCATGTTTCACATAATACATGCTTCTTTACTTCTTTCTCTTATGAGTATGCTTCTTTATGACTCATGCATTCTTATCAGCCAATCATGTATTTCTCTCTTATTATGGATTGATATCTCTTTATTTACCACAACATGTACAAATAATAGAATAGTATATAAACTTCAAGGCTTTGAGGCTGGAGTCCCCAGCTTTGAAGTCTTGGAGATTCTCTTACAAGCTTACTGCTCTATGGATCAAAGGGTCACCACTCTACTCTTTACCCCTCTCTATTTTGAGTCATTTCAGTCAGCATGCACCATGCCTAAACAATAAAGATACCCTTGTAACCAAGGTTATTATATGCCTTTTTGATAAGCCCAAAGTGCTGAGCCTCAGGACAACAAGTTGATGACAGCCATGTGGTTTATGACATCAGAGATTGCCATGTAGAATGAAGAACTTTGTTGCCAAGTTGACAACATCTAAAACTCAGCATTCAAAAGGTCAGTGAGGTAAACACAGGATTAAAGAAAGAAATGGATAAGAACAACATGGGCCTTTCAAACAAGAACCTTTTAGAACTGGAATATAGTAGATGGCACTAAAGAAGTGTTTGAAGGAAATTGGATATATAGTATGTATAGTATTCAAGATGAAAGAGAAAGAGAAAATGAAAGCATAGATGAGAGGAAATATAAATTGCATTAATCCATGGAAGCTCTGAGAATTCTGGAGTTGTTTTGACAAAAGAGGGACTATGTTACAAGTAAGCATAATTCTGATAATTTCAAAGGTTTCAGAATCTGTTTTCACATTTCTGGCACTTTTGAGATATCTTCCCATGATATCAAAGGTTCTGAAATCTCAAATAGATCAGAATACTTTATTACTCTCCAACTGAAATGAAAATCCAAAGATGGACTTTCCCCGGAATGCTATTGAACACTATTTCCTAAAGAGTATGCTCCATATGGTCATATGGATATTCCTATACTTGATTTCCCTTATGTTTTACTCCTTTTTCTCTTATAACTGAGAACACATGTTTTTAGAGTCATTTTTTCATGGATCTCCACTTCTTCTTTTATCCTCCTTTTGATGACAGTGTTATTCCATTCCAGACAATATTGTTTTCATAACATACTTGTTGGCAATTTCATTTCATTTGCAGTATACTGCATAGATTTCAAAGTCTGGGTCTTTTCATAATATCTTATGAGATATCTTTTTTCATCCTCCTTGTCCTCTTTTAAAGTTTGTTTTTGATTCCCATTCAGTACTTGAAGGGTTACTTTCCCTGTCACCTAGTTTATATCTGGATTTTGTTCTCTGAGTCAATTTATATCTAGAATGACATTCTCCTTGTTAACTGGAAGGAGATAAAAGGTTCAATTCTTTATTATGTTTCCAATGTGGAAGGTGAGTGTGATTCAGAATCTGATGAATTCTGCTTGATTGGTGATTCCATTGATATAGATGGCTCTGATAGAATGTGCTATCTTTTTCATAGGTAGAATATTTCTTTTGATAAAATCTAGGTTTATAAATGATCTAGTTGCTCTGTAATTGTTACACTTGACATAGTCAAGCATAGGCCTGCAGAGAGTCGAGGGCTTACTGTTGCTATACAGCTGACAGGACAAGGGCCTGAAGCAGGGAATTCCTGGACAGGGAGACTAGAGACCATTGTAGAACTAAGAACAGGTCGAAGGGGTCCATCCAAGGATCTTCCTTGACAGAGATGCTGGAAACCATTGAGGATTGAGAAATCAATGGGTCTAAGGACATTGCAGGACTAGTGATGAATTAAGGATACAAAGGAAGTGTCCACTCAACAGTAGGAGAGAACTGAGAGACCGAGAGCAATTAAGATACTAGATAGATTGCGGGAGGTCTAAGATGGGGAATTCACCAGAGTATCAAGGGTTTATATATGTGAGCCAAATGGTTAAAGGTAGGCAAAAAGAAGAAAGTGAGTTAGCAATGGAAAGCAATGGAATCACAAAGAAGCTAAGTCACTATGGAATGGATGTGATGGCATCAGATAAAGGTTGGTAATACAGCTGCAGATGAGTCACACTAAATAAGTAAGTGGTAATAAAAAGGCTATGATAAAAGAAAAGGACCCAAGCAGGGCTTGAATAGTGAGGGTCAAGATTCTTTGATATATGCAATGAGTAAACATAAGGAAAAAGAAAAGAGGGGCCCAACGAATCATAACAGCAATCAATTAAGGCAATAGTTTCACCAATAGTTCTTCTGGAGTTTTCAAGTGAGATGAGAACAAGTATTGACTTTAAGTCACTTGATACTAATACAGAAGAAAAAGTTAGGCAGTGATCTGACTTCTGTTCCCTTTTTAAAAATCTGAAAAGCCTCTATCTTTGAGTTCAATTTTAACAATCCTTTCTTCATCTTCTTTGAGATCTTCAAAATATTCTTTGAATACTCAAAATATCTTTTTTTCATCTATCTGTTTTTCTCCTAGTTGATTTATACATTCATCAATAAATCTTTTCTTAAATTTAATTGTTTGAACTCTGGTTGGATTTCTGAAGGAACAAGGTGATGGGATTCCTTTCTTTGGGTAATTTCTGGTGAAACATCTGATTTTGTGACAGATGAGGCATCTATTTTTCCTGATGTGACAAGCTCTTTCAGTCAAGGAATGCATTTGTTGTCCTAGCATATCAGTTTAAAGAATATCTATATTCATGTAATTCAGATTCCAGTTGTTGATTCTTCCATAATCTATTCTTTCTTTTTGAATATCTCTGATCTGATCCTGCTATCAGACAAAGGCAGCAGCTTTTTCTAACCATTCCTTTCATGATTCCAGTTTCTTTTCCATTTCATGAATTCATTTCATGAGATCTGGATCTACTGTAATCTCTTCATATACCATTTAATCAGGATATTTTGATATAAGATTTTAGATTTGAATATAAGAAGTTAGATGTTAATGTTAAAATTGTTATGCTTAACATAGTTAAGCGTAGGCCTGCAGAGGTTCAAGGGCTTACTGTCACTATACAGCAGAAGGATGAGGGGACCTGATGAGGAAATTCCTTGACAGGAAGACTAGGGCCATTATAGAACTAATGACAGATCAAGAGATCTGCTCAACGGTCTTCTTTGGAAGAGGTTCTGGGGACTGTTGAGGGCCGAGAGATCAATGGGTCTAAAGATGTCACAGGACTAGTGATGGGTTGAAGGATATGAAGGAAGCATCCACTCAACAGTAGGACAAGGACTGAGAGACCAAGGGCAATTCCAAGATACTGGGTAAATTGCAGGAGGTCTAAGATAGTAAATACACCTGAGTACTGAGGGTTTATATATGTGAGCCAAAGAGTTAAGGATAGGTAAAGGAAGAAGGTAAGTCAGTGATGAAAAGCGATGGAATTGCGAAGAAGCTGAGTCACTATGGAATAGATGCAATGGCATCAGATGGAAGTTGTGTTTCAAGTAAGCGCAGTTCCAGAGGTTCCAAAGATTTTGGAACTTGTTCCCGCAGTTCTGACACTCCCGAGATATCTTCCTGCAGTTCCAAAGGTTCCAGAATTCCAGAAGTGTCGGAATACTTTAACACTCCTTTCCCAGAATGAAAACCTGAAGATGGACTTTCCCTAGAATGTTACTGGACTCTATTTCCTGAAGACTACACTCCATGTGGTCACATGAAGATTTCTATTCTGGACTCACCTTGTTCATCTTTGATTCCACTTTTGTAACTCTTGCCATGTGTTCCCAGACTCACTTTTGTCATGGACCTCTGCTCCTCCTTCCATCCTCTTTGATGGTAGCATCTTCCCATTCTGCCCATTGATTCACGAGGCTGTTATAGTGTACCATGTGTTCCGAACCAGCACTTTCCTGTTCTGAGATGGTTCTGAACTGTATAAATACTTGGTAGTTGGCATGTATGTTCAGTAGCTAGATCTGCGCAATTATACACAGTGTTTAGTCTCATCCTGCCTGAGTCTCAAGTCTCAGCAGAGAATCCTTCGAATCTATAGGACATTGTGTTGCCTTTGAGGACACACTGGGACTAGACATTGCGCACATGTAACAAGTTGGTAATACAACTGCAGATGAGTCATGCTAAATAAGTAAGTGGAAATGAGAAGACAATGGTGAAAGAAAAGGACCCAAGTGAGGCTCGAACAGTGAGGATCAAGGTCCTTTGGTGTACATGATAAGTAATCATAGGGAAAAAGAAAAGAGAGGTCCAACAAATTGTAAAATTACCCCCATTGTATGGGTGAGACTGCAATGAAACCCTAGTAGTCCCATGATGAGACCCGGTCTCGTTGTCATCAGCTTCTGCACTAACAAAGAATTCATAGTTGTCTGCTGCTGGTGGAGAGGGGAGAGGAGTGGGGCCTTGACAAGGGATCCGAACATTGAGGTGTCCCCCAGATGGGGTGGAATGACCACAGCATGAGGAAGAGGATCAAGAGGAATGAGGGGACTGCTGTGTAGACAAGTCTAAGGAGGAGGAGATGAATGCATGAGGGGTACATGGGTGCATGGGGCATGAACATTGGGAATGGCCTGGGGACTGCCTATAACAAATAGGATACTGGTATAGTGTGCACTAGGGGCAATGATGTCCAAGACATTGGCATTGATAACAAGCATCATGATAATGCAGATGATTGGGAGGTAGGGACCAGACTCCCTGATTTCCGGCCCAGTAGTTGTTGATACAGTCCAGAATGGTGACTTCCTGGGTGGTGAGGGGTTCAGGGGATGTGGAAGGGGTGGAGATGTGATCGTTGCCTGTAGTGGCAAGATTTTGGAGGTATCAATTGATGTTGATAATGAAGTCAGTCATGTCCAGTTGATGCATCAACTGGATGAGATCATGCTCCAGGGTTTGGTGGAGCCAGCAGATATAAAGGTTGGCCAATGCTTGAGTGGCAGAGGTGGTGGGGGTGGCAGTGGAGACAGTGATGTGGGAGTTTGTCAAGAAGAGATGGTACATGAGGGCAAAGGGAGAGTGAGGTTCCATATGAGTGTCAAGTACCATAGCAAGACTGGAGTCTCAGAGTTTGGTAATGATGGTGGCAGTGAGTTCATCATCAAGGGGTGTTGGGTGATTGGGTAGGGCAGTGGGGGGTATGGACAATGGGAGGTGAGTGGGATGATTGGAGATCTGTTGGGCAAGGGAAATGGATATAGTGGAAGGGACCAGGGGTTCAGGGTAGGTCCAGTTAAAGCCAGGCCATGCAGAGGGAATACCATCCACATCATTGCAGAGGCATTGAATCAGAGAGGGGGGAGGTATGGGAATGGGGACATCCTTGAGTTCTACAGGGTTGGTAGCTGGGGTGGTCATAGACCAACCAGGTTCAGCAATGTCAGAGGGAATGTTGCTGGGAGTGGGTGAGGGTGTGGAAAGAGTGATCAATATGATAGAAATGGGTGTGGTTTGGATTGAGATGGGAGAAATTGAATGACTACATTTATAGTTGCTGAGGAGAAATGCAGAATTCCATAGGTTCTGTTCAGATTCCCAGGAATCTTCTTCAGCAGTATATCCCTTCCATTGAATCAGAAAGGAATGGAAGGACAGAGGTCTGCTGTGTCAGATGATCTTCTCAATTTCATATTCTTCTTGTTCATCAATGAGGTCAGGCAGTGGGGAGGGGTAGTTTAGCCTGTGTATGGGGTTTTCACAGTAGGGGGACAGAAGGAATGCATGGAACACTGGGTGGATTTTCCACAATCATGGGAGGTGCAGTTCATAGGTGATGGAAGATAGCACCTTGACAATGGTAAAGGGTCCTTTGCATTTCAGAGTGAACTTTGAGTTGATGACAGAGCGTTTGAGATTTCTGGCCTCAAGCCAGACTTTGGATCCCTTGGTAAAAGGGGTGAAGGAACAGTGATTTCAGGATGCCATAACTTAGTGAGCAAGTTCATGGGCTGCTAAGGCTTTATTGTGAGTGGCAACAAGGAATTTGAGGCAATCCTCAATGATGGGGATGTTGAAGTTGGTGATAACTGAGGGAAGGGCATGGGGTTCATATCCCATCATGAGATAGAACAGAGTCTGTCCGGTGACAGAGTGGGGGCAGTGATTGTGAGTGAACTCAGCATGGGGAATGAGTTCAGACCATGTGGTGGGGTTACTTCCACAAAAGATGCAAAGGTAGGTTTCAACTTCCTGGTTAACCCGTTCGGTTTCACCATCAGTCTGGGGATGGTATGCAGTGGAGAGTGTGAGGGAATAGTTGAGAGTGTATCCCAATGCTTTGGCAAAGGCAGAGGTGAACTGAGGGCCTTGATCAGAGATGATCCTGTCATAAAGACCAAATTGGAGGAAGACTTTGTGGAAAAAAAGGGCTATGACCCCTTCAGCAGTGATGGTTTTCTTGGTGGGGCAGAGAATTACCCCTTTAGTAAGGCCATGGTTGACAATGACCAAGAGAGTATCAAAGCCCAAGGATTCAGGGAGGTCAGTGATTAGATTACAGGAGATCTGTTGGAAGGTGCAAGTACAGGAGGAATGAATGGGAATAAGTGGGGGGACTGTGGGGTGGGTATTGACTTTGTGTTGCTGACATGAGGTCCAATCTTCGATGTACTTACATATATATTGAGTGAGGCCTGGCCACCAAAACTCAGCAGTGATGAGTTGGTGAGTTTTGAGATAACCAGGGTGACCAGTGGTTTCATGGTCATGGCAGCACTGGAGGATAGAGTGCTGGAAGGATTCATCAGGGGAAATGTAGATGTGCCCCTGAAAAGTAAGGATGCCATCATTGTACTGCCAATCAGAGAGTTGAGACCAAAAGGCAGGGGGAATGGTTCCATCAAGGGATTGAAGGGCCTTGAGAATGAAGAGATTGGTCTTGGAGTGAGATGAGATATGCTCCTGAAGCATGGCATCGACAACATTGATGAAGAGGGATGGGGGAAGGAGGGTGATGCCTTTGTTGTCAGTGTCATCAGAGGGAAGGAGATCAGGGTGGTGGGAGAGGGTGTCAGGACTGGCAAGGAGTTTTCTGGGAATGTGAATTATGGTCAGATCAAAATCTGTGAGATCGAGGAGTCAACAAGGTTGGCAGTGGTTGAGGGTCTGTGCTGACTGGAAGTAGATCAGGTTTTTATGGTCCATGAATACTTGAACTGGATGGGAGCTGCCATGAAGATAATGGTGCCAGGATTTCAGGGCTCACATAATAGTAAGGAGTTCCTAATCATAGATGTCATAGTTTTGTTCTGCTGGAGAGAATAACTGAGAAAGATAGGAGCAGGGATGCCAATCCCCATTAGCATCAGTCTGGAGGAGAATAGTGCCAGAGGCAAACTTGGAGGCATCCATTGCAATAGCAAATGGAGCAGAGAGGTTGGGGAGTTGGAGGACTGGGCAAGTGAGGAAAAGTTCTTTGAGGTGATCAAAGGACTTTTGACATTCAAGGGACCAGGCCCAGGGAGTGGTCTTCTTGATGAGGTCGATGAGAGGGTGGGTGACAAAGAAGTAGTCTGGAATAAAATGGCAATAGAAGTTGGTGAAGCTAAGGAAGGAGCAGACATCATGGAGTTTCTCTGAGGTAGGCCAGGATGTGATCCCATCCAGCTTGACAGGGTCCATGGTGAGTTGACTGGGTTTGATAATCATGTCTAGGTATTCAACTTCTTTGAATGTGAAGTTGCATTTCTCAAGTTTGAGGTGAAGGTTGAGTTCCTTCATGCATTGGAGGACACACTTGGTCCATTTGGTGTGAGTTTTCTCATTGGGGAAGTAGATGAGAAGGTCATCCATATAGATGAGGAGCCAACCTTTGGCAATCATATTGTGGAAGGAGTTATTCATGAACCTCTGAAAGATGGTGGGGGAATTGGTGAGACCAAAGAACATTACAGTCAGTTTGAAGAGGCCTTTATAGGTGATAAAGGTGGCTTTTCATTGATGTCCATCTTTGATTCAGACATTGTTATAGTCCCATTGAACATCAAACTTCATGGAGACCTTGGCATCATGGAGTTTGTCAATGAGGTCAGAGACTAGGGGAAGGGGGTAGGCATCATGAATAGTATGTTCATTGAGATACCTGTAATCCTGGCATGGACAGAGTTCACCATCCTTCTTTTTGATGAAGAAGAATGGGGAGGCTTGGAGGGAGTTTGAGGGGCATATCTTGCCTGAGGCAAGATTTTCATTGAGGAAGGCTTCCATAGCCTTGCACTCATCTGGAGAGAGGGGGTAGATCTTACCAATCTTGGGTGAGAAAGATTCATCAAGATTGATCTTATAATCATAGAGGCAAGAGGGGGATACATGGTCTGTGGCTTCTTTTGAGAAGATGGAGGCAAAGTTGGAGTATTTGAGGGGAAGGGTGACTTTGGATTTGGCTTTCTTGGCACCCATGGCCAACTCGGTAGAGTTTGTAAGTTTGGCAATGAGAGGGTCGCCCTTGGGGATGAAATGATAACCACATCAGATGATAAGGTTGACAGTGTAGTTGTCATGGGTATAGTGGATGTACTGTGATTCCATCTCATAGTCAAGGTATTCATAGAGGCGGGCATCATAGACAGAGTCTACTTGGACATGGTGGGAAGATCAGGAGGAGGATTTGAATTGTTGGAAATGGGTTTCATACTGGTTCAGATCCACTTTGTGGAGTATATAGAGCTCCTTAAAATTGGTTGGTGAACTCATTGATGAAGAGAGTTTGACTGAATCAGTTGATGGTGGAATTTATGGCTTTCAGCCAGGGAAGACTGAGAATAAGGTTTTGTCACCCACAATCCATGATATAGAAGAGGACTTTGTGGGCAAGTTCTTTAATGTGAATGAAGAGTTCAGTAGTGAAGCAGACTCCTTCTTTGTCCATGTGTTCTTGGTTAAGATTGGTGACATTGAGAGAGGAGGGGAGTCGGGTGGTGGAGAGCTTGTTTTTGCAGACAAAGCCCCAATTGATGCAAGAGATATCAGCACCATTATCAATGAGGGTGCGAGTGTCAATGGTTTTCAACATGTGTGAGGGGACAATGACTTGGATGGGAATTTGCATTGAACCAGGCAGAGTAGATACATTTATACATTGTATTTTAGGAGAGTCCCACATTGATCAAGGTCTCTGTTCTAAAAATCCTTCTTGAGGGGAAGGGTAAATTGGATGTGACAAACTGTGAGGTCATTGTCATCATCATTGCAGGTCTGCAGTTTTGGAAGGTTGTCATCAATCTGTTCAACTCGCTTGACCATAGTCTTATGAGGTTCCTTGGAAAATTTGACACAAGAGTTGATCTGATTGCCCTTCTGCCTGCATCGTAGGCAATGCCCTTCTTTGAAGCATTGCTCCTGCTTCTCAGGAGTTAGCTAGGGGGATCTGGGAACATTGACCATGTCAATATCTATGGCATCAGGATCATAGGTTTTTTGGAAGGGGGTGATAGTGAAGGGGATCTGGTAGGACCAATATGAGTGGGAGGGTATGCAGTATTGGTTAACAATGGTTTGGGCATGGTCATTCTGAACTTGAAAATGAATGGCCTTAGAGTATCACTTGTTGATTTTGGTGGAGACTGTGTCCATGGAGAGAATGCAGCAGGAGAGAGAAGGGGGAATGCCAGTGGTGAAGTAGTTGATCAGAACATTTTGATCAGTGATGCCCAAAAGGGTGACATTGTTTCTAAACTCAGCAATGTGCCAAGTGAGTTCAGGACCATAAGATCCAGTTTTCTTGAGGATAAGTCATTCAGAGTAAAGCCAGTTGATAGCTTGGTTCTTGGTGTCTAGGTGCTCAAAAGCACTCTTGAACTTGGTGATGAAATCAGAGTACTTCTCAAAAGTCTGAGCAGTAATGGCCTCTTTCCAAAAGGTAGAGGCCCAGATGGCAGCTAAGCCCTTCTTCATGTAAGATAGGGCATAGGTAATTTTCTTATCATCATTATCATAAACAGCCTTGTTTATGATGAGATAGGTTTGAACAGTGGATAGCCAGGACATGGGATTAGCATAAGAGCCATCAAAGGCATCAGAGGCTCTGAGATAGAGTTCAGTGGATTTGGTCATCATGGTAACCTGAACTGGGGATGGGGGCAGGGTAAATGCCAGTTGGCAATAGACTGGGGTTGGGGACAGTGGGGTAGGGACTCTGGAAATGCTGAGTGCTGCAGAGAGTTGATGGGAAATTTCTAGGTCCTTAGGTTGTTGAGGGATGATGAGGTCTTTATTGATGTCAATGGGGTTTTTTGAGGAGGGTTCATCGGTGTCTGATGAGTCAAGGGTTTCTTTTCTCAACATGAAGTTGGGATAGGGTCTAGGATTTCTGGGGCATTGGTGGGCAATGGTGGTGGCTTATATGATGATAGCCAATCAAGAGAGATCTTAGACCTTTTGTTATGCTCAATGTAGTCAAGTGTAGGCCTACAGAGGTTCAAGGGCTTACTGTCACTATATAGCAGACAGGACGAGGGGGCCTGATGAGGGAGTTCCTTGACAGGGAGACAAGAGCTGCCATAGTACTAATGACAGGTCAAGGGATCCACTCAAGGGTCTTTCTTGGCAGAGGTTCTGGGGACTGTTGAGGGCCGAGGGATCAATGGATCTAAAGATGTCACAGGACTAGCGATGGGTCAAAGGATATGAAGGAAGTGTCCACTCAACAGTAGGATGAGGACTGAGGGACCAAGGGCAATTCCAAGATACTGGGTAAATTGCAGGAGGTCTAAGATAGTAAATACACCTGAGTACTGAGGGTTTATATATGCGAGCCAAAGAGTTAAGGGTAGATAAAAGAAGAAGGTAAGTCAGCAATGGAAAGTGATGGAATTGCAAAGAAGCTGAGTCACTATGGAATGGATGCAATGGCATCAGATGGAAGTTGGTAATACAACTGCAGATGAGTCATGCTAAATAAGTGAAAATGGGAAGATAATGGTAAAAGAAAAGGACCCAAGTAAGGCTCGAACGGCAAGGGTCAAGGTCCTTTGATGTATATGATAAGGGGAAGAGAAAAGAGGGGTTCAACAAATTGTAACAGAATTTATGCTTATCCAAGAAGATTTCTAAAAATTATTTCTTAAATTTGCTTCAGATAGCTTTGTTTGGAGCAACAGTTCCAGAGTTAAAGTTTTCATATGCAGCTTCAACAAACTGCTTTCCTTGCTCTTTTAACATTCTATAAAGGTTGGTGTAGATCTTCTTTAAGTTGCTTTATTTGTGAGGAAGTATGTGTCCATGGTTCTAATTCAGAATTTGACATTAGAGGCTTCTCCTGAGAACTCTGAGAGTTCTGCTTTGAGTTCAACCATCTTTGAGTGGTTTGAGTTGGGCTGGGAATTGTTTTGAGAAGTGGATATGTATGTTGTGGATCAAGAAGAACAGAGTTCTTTGAGACAGATGAGATCTTGATGGAGGAGAAGGGGCTTCACTTTGAGCAAAATGGGGTTGATTCCTCCTGATGATCCTGAAAGCTGCTGCTTTTAGTCATGAACATTCTCTTCTGTTTATTTCATCCTTGAAGTTCTCATATTAAGATTCTTTCCTGTATTTATATGAAATGATGGGCAATTGATGGATGGTGTCTTGCTGTGTAGTAGCAGAGATATGGGGAGAGCTAGATCTTTTGTTATGCTTGCACAATGTCCAGTTTCAGTGTGTCCTCAAAGGTGACACAATATTTTATATAAATCTGAAGGGTCTCTTGCTGAGGCTCAAGACTCAGGCAAGGATAAGACTAAACACTGCATATAATTGAGTGGTGGAATGGAGCACATATTATATGTACTACAATGGCCTCAGTAATCAGTGGATAGAATGGGTTAATGCTATCATCAAAAGAAGAATGGCAGGAGGAGCAAAGGTCCATAACAAAAATGACTTTAGAAACACATGTTCTTATTTACAAAAGAGAAAGGAGTGAAGAGTAAGGGGAATCAAGAATAGAAATCTCCAATGACCATATATATATACTCTTCAGGAAATTGTGTTCAATAGCATTTTGGGGAAAGTCCATCTTTGTTTCCATTCCAGTTGAAGAGTGGTAAAGTGTTTTGATGTTTCCGAGATTTCAAAACCTTCAGAACTACCAGAATCACACTTACTTGTAACAATGTTTCTTGTTGTTCTCCAAGTGAGTATTCCTTTCATATTGGTTACATTTCTAATATATGTTGTTCTCCAATCCACACATCTCATTGTTTGAGTGCACTCACTTTGTTGATCCCAACAATCACTGAAAATTTGGCCTTAAGTAATAGCAGCAATTAAAATAAGTGATATTAGGCATGCCAGGAGGTGACCAGGTACTACTGTTTATGACAGACCATGCGGAACTTTCACAGATTTGAATATCTGTATAGTCCCAATCAAATTGAAGCATTCCGGACCCAATGGGGTATCATCACTTTGACTTGGATTGGGTCGCACTGCACACTTCTTACCGGACTTGCAGGGAGTGGTTCGGTAAAAGCCGTGTGAATCACAGCGTGCCACATCGCCACGGACACATGCTACATCGCCACTCGAGCACCTGGTCTCGGGGGTAAAATCCCGGTAGTATTTGTTGACACTAGAGGCTAAAAATGCACTGCGCAGGAAATCACGCTTGCTAATACTCAGAGTGTCAGCTTCACCACCATATCGGAAAACATCTCGCTCACTGTATGGCGTTTACCCTGGTGAGATCCACATGTTCATGCTTATCGTGCTCGCCCGTTAATGTTGAACCATGCCTGATGCTGGTATATCAGTCGGGTTGCGACTCATGGAGAAATGCCTTGCTTACTGCTCCTCGTGGCCATCGTGAGGCTCAGTGCGGCGATCACTTGAAGGGACCAGCCCGGCAGAGACGAACAGGGTGAAAGAAAGTGCAGAAAAGAGGAAGGGGTTCAAAATAAACATCTCTCAGAGATAGGGAGAAGAGGGAAGGAAGGGTTCCACGTTTTATAGGGTACTCTGGGATGAGTTAGCCTCGAGCAGCTGAAACTAGATATCAAGCCCGGTGACGTCAGGAACATTCCTGAAACTGACACCTCATACCCCTTGCAAGACCTTGATTGATGAAACTAGTCAAAATGAGCTCAGCTATCACTGGAAAGCGCATCATAGCCGCTGCCGTCGCTACTAAACATTCAATGCAATGCCAGTCAACTGAGTCAAGACGCTGACATTCTCGACAATCTCGAGCGGAACACGATGGATGCTTCATGGAGAAGGGCGCTTGCAGCCGAGTTCACCAAGCCTATTTTCTCAAGGTGTGTAGATTCCCGGTCTGATGCGTAACGTCCCCAACTTGTTTTACCCGCGCAGCTCAACAAGTTTTGGCGTCCGAGATCGAGTCGCATCAGGTATGCCCACCAGGTGAGTCTCCCTCTTACCCTCGTGATCGTCCTTTTTTTCATATCCCTTTTCTCAGGGAGAGACATTTACTCGTGGTCACGATTCACGCCACTCGACGCTGTCAAGGCTGTCGTCATAGGACAGGCAAGACCACTTCGCCGGCATCCTCCTCGTCCAAACTCATCCCCCCCCCCTCGGTGGGACCCCTACCACGACGTCGGCCAAGCGCACACTCCGTCTAACCACACATCCGTCTCCTCGCGTTTGACCCGGAACTAGGGCTCTCCTTTTCGGTCTTCCCACCGACGAAACTCCCTAGATCGCTCAAAAATAATATCTACAAACAATTCGCCATCGACGTTGACGGGTTTTCACCTCCCACGACTGGGTTAGCCTTTTTCTTTTCTGTCGACGACCTCGTTCAAAGACTTGACGCCTCTCGCCTGTGCGGGCATTCTCTGGCTCAACACCTGTCTGACCATAAGTGCTCACAAGGCGCATTCGCGTGCGAAAAAAGGATGGGAACCTTCTACGGACGCCATCATTGACGCTGTGTTGAACCGTGCGGACCAAACCGGGCGTGCCGTCGTGTTTTTCGCGTGGGGGCTTCCGGCACAAAGGACGTGCGAGCGACTGCGGATCGACGAGGTGTGTCACCCGTTTGGACGTATGTATGCATCTTGTTGGCTGACGCGAGTTCGTTGGGTTAGAAGAAACACTTGGTGCTGAGGTATGCTCCTGTTTCGCCGGACCGGTTCGAGAAAAAAAAACTATATCGGGGCATTTTTTTTTGCATGTAGATCTGCACATCCATCGCCGCTCTCCGCACATCGTGGCTTCCTCGGAAACGGGCACTTAAAGCGCGCCAATGAGTGGCTTTGACAATCTGACAGGTATCTGATTGACTGGATGGTGCTCTGTAAATTGATATCACAGCCTGTTTCCCGAGTCCCACGAAGTGGAGGTAGTGATTCCACGGCCCGGCTTAGGGGGCTAGTGGCTTTACAAAATCACAAGCTAGGCTCCAAGTCTTCAAAGCCCCTTAAAACAGCCTGGTCCAGCTCAAAAGCCCAAGCTTTGGCCCAGGCCACAGCTAGACTTAAGGTGCTATCAAAAAACAAGATGATATGTACATCAGACACTGCTGTATGCTTATAGTAATGGGATATTTTATTTTTTTGCATCCATGCTATTGACTAACTAGGGATGCTTATCTACAGCCTGAGTAGTGTATTTTATGTATGTAAGAAAGGCTTACATAATATGTAGTGCACATAGTATAAGTGTAGAGTTTCAGACTCTCTTTAATAACACTTTTTGTTTTCATACAACCATTATCAATGTATACTCCAACTCTCTATTCAAAGTGAGTAATATGCTACCTTAGTGGTTAGATAAGTCATATATCTGATATGTACATATCCTACCTAGCTGTAACTACATATGGGCTTGACATTTAATATGTGTTATCTAAAACCTGTAAGTTCAATACCTGCTTCAAATGTAGCATTGAATTTTATAAATTTCTTGCTTTTCACCATCATATTGACCCTGGTTGAATGCATGGTATGGAATCAATACCATTTCTTAAAGAAGATGTCAAGTACAAGAATGAAGATGACCCCTCAATATCTGCTATTTCTGTGAAAGTCACATTTTAGCCACTTTTTGACATTATCCATTTAGTACTTCAAAACAAGATCTCAGCAACATTTCATATAACTCCATTCTTCCAGTTTTGGAGTACTTCTTCTAGGCATGTGACATGGATCTACTTCAAAGTTTACTCTTTGCCAGCAATATTACATGTTTATGAGGAAATAAATGTACTTTCACAGAATTTCTAAAAATGACTATAAGCTTGTTGTCTTGCCACTCATGTTTTGGTCTAATGTAACTCAACTCATTAATTTTGATAATGCATTACTATGGCCTATCTTTTTTTTTTGAAAATCAATCAAAATATATGCAAGAAAAGCCCAGCTCAAATGTGTGTCATCATTTAACATATATTATAAAAGTAAATTGTAATAAATTTACTATATACAGTGCTTTAAGTCTGAAATGCAATTTGAATATATATAAGCTATTTGATGATTTTCAAAATGCATATGGAGCTGAAGCTGGCACAACAGATGAAATTTATATCTACTATAAATATGAACTTATATATACATATGTAAGATATTGGATTTTTTCTTCAATAAAGAGTTTGTGCAAGCATATATATGAGAAAAATGATCTTGTTCACTATATTGGCAATATTATGTATATATTGTATCTTTTTTGCTTCTATTCTCATTCTGTGGTATGGCATGTGTTGAACTTACAGATTCCAGATGACATGTATTAGATGTCAAGCCTGTACTATCACTTGTAACAGCAAGGATCATAAGGTCTATACAGAGGTGACAACTTTATCAAATCATATAACCAAAATACTCACTGGGGTGAGAACTGGGCTTGGGGGCTTAGTCTGGTGGTGGTGGTTTAAAGTAAAGAAGTAACTTTTTTAGCAGAGTTGGAAACTCTACACTTATATTAAGTATGCTACATATTATATAAGCCTTTCTCATGTATCTAGTTACTGTTATAATTCATTGGGCCCCTCTTTCTTTTCTCCACTTACCATGTATGCCAAAGGACCCTTGACCCTGGCTGTTCAAACCCCGCTTGGGTCCTTTCTTTTTACCATTGTCTTTGCAATACCGCTTACCTATTTAGCGTGACTCATCCACAGTTGTATTACCAATGTTCATCCAATGCCATCGCATCCACTCTGTAGTGACTCAGCTTCTTCGCAATTCCATCGCTTTCTATCACTGACTCACCTTCTTCCATTGACCTACCCTTAACCATTTGGCTCGTGTATATAAATCTTCGATACTCAGGTGTATTCGCTATCTTAGACCTCCTGCAATTTACCTAAGTATCTTGGAGTTGCTCTTGGGTCCCCCAGTCCTTGTCCTACTGTTGAGTGGATGCTTCCTCTGAACCCTCGATCTGTCGCTAGTCCTGCAACGTCCCCAAGACCCATTGATCCCTCAGTCCTCAACAGTCCCCAGAACCTCTGTCAAGGAAGACCCTTGAACAGACCCCCTTCGACCCAATGCCCCCTTGTCCTGTCAGCTGTATAGCGACAGTAAGCGCTTGAACCTCTGCAGGCCTACGCTAGACTATGTCAAGCATAACAAAAGATCTAAGATCTCCCTTGATCGGCTATTATCATATAAGCCACCACCATTGCCCACCAATGCCCCAGAAACCCTAGACCCTATCCCGACCTCACATCGAGAAGGGAAACCCTTGACTTGTCAGACACTGACAAACCCTCCTCAGAAAACCCCATCGACACTGACGAAGACCTCGTCATCTCTCAACAACCTGAGGACTTAGAACTTGCCCATCGACTCTCTGTGGCGCTTAGTATCCCCAGAGTACCCACCCCACTGTCTCCAACCCCAGTCAATCGCCAACTGGCATTTACCCTATCCCCAGCCCAGATCACCATGACAATGACCCAACCCACTGAACTCCATCTCGGAGCCCCCGATGCCTTTGACGGCTCTTATGCTGATGCCATGTCCTGGCTATCCACTGTCCAGACCTACCTCATCATAAACAAGGCCGTTTACGATGACAACAACAAAAAAATTGCCTATGCCTTGTCCTACATGAAAAATGACTTGGCTGCCATCTGGGCTTCCACTTACTGAAAGGAAGCCATCACCACCAACTCCTTCAGGACATTCGCCGATTTCCTCGTCAAATTCAAAAGTGCTTTCGAGCATCAGGATACCAAGAATCAGGCCATCAACTGGCTTCATTCAGAATGCCTTATCTGCAAGAAAAATGGATCTTATGGTCCTGAACTCACTTGACACATCGCCGAGTTTAGAAACAATGTTGCTTTCTCAGGAATCACTGATCAGAATGTCCTGATCAACTACTTCACTGTGGGCATTCCCCCTCCCCTCTCCCACTGTATCCTCTCCATGGACACGGTCCCCACCAAGGTCAATGAGTGGTACTTGAAGGCCGTTCATTTCCAGGTTCAAAATAATTGTGCTCAGACTATCGTTAACCAACACCGCACCCATTCCACCCCCACCTACCGGTCTTACCAGACTCCCTCCACCTTCTCCTTGTCCCAGAAAACCCGTGATCCCGATGTCATGAACGTCGATGCGGTCAATGTCCCCAGACCCCCTAAGCTAACTCCTGAGGAGTGGGAGCAATGCTTCAAAGAAGGGTGTTGCCTATGCTGCAGGCAGAAAGGCCACCAAGCCGATGCTTGTGGAAAGTACCCCAAGGAACCTCATAAGACTTCAGTCAAATGAGTCGAACAGGCCGACAACGACCTCCCCAAACTTCAGACCTGCAATGACAACGATGACAACGACCTCATGGTTCGTCATGTCCAATTCACCCTTCCTCCCAAGAAGGATTTTTAGAACGGAGACCTTGACCGACACGGGACTCTCCTAAAATACAATGTGTAAATGTATCTACTCTGCCTGGTTCAATGCAAATCCCTGTCCAAATCATTGTACCCTTGCACATATTGAAAACTGTTGACACTCACGCCCTTATTGATAGCAGTGCTGACATCTCTTGCGTCGACTGGGGCTTCATTCAAAAAAAAAACAAGCTCCCCACCACCCGACTCCCCTCCCCCCTCAACATCACAAATCTCAACCAAGGACCCACAGACAAAGGAGGAGTTTGCTTCACTACTGAACTCTTTGTTCACATCGAAGGACTCACTCACAAAGTCCTATTCTATGTTATGGATTGTGGTCGACAAAACCTCATCCTTGGTCTTCCCTGGTTGAAAGCCATCAACCCCACCATTGACTGGTTTGGTCAGACTCTTTCCATCAACGAATCCACTGACCAATCCAAGGAGCTCTACATGCTCCACAAAGTTGACTTGAACCAATACGAAACTCGTTTCCAACAGTTCAAGCCCTTCCCTCAACCCTCTCGCCATGTCCAAGTAGACTCTGTCTATGATGGATGCCTCTACGAATATCTCAATTATGAGACGGAACCACAATACCTTCACTGTGCTCGAGACAACTATACTGTCAACCACATCATCCAATGTAGTTATCATTTCATCCCCAAGGGCAATCCCCTCATCCCCAAGCTCATGAACTCTACCGAGTTGGCCATGGCCACTGAAAAAGCCAAACCCAAGGTCACCCTTCCCCCTAAATACTCCGACTACACCTCCGTCTTCTTGAAAGAAGCCATGGATCACGTACCCCCCTCATGACTCTATGATCATGAGATCAACCTCAACAAATATTTTATGCCCAAAGTCGGAAAGATTTACCCACTCTTCCCAGACAAGCGCAAGGCTACGGAAGCCTTCCTTGATGAAAATCTTGCTTCAGGCAAGATACGCCCCTCAAATTTCCCCCAAGCCTCCCCATTCTTCTTCATCAAAAAGCAGGATGGTGGACTTCGTCCATACCAGGACTACTGGTATCTCAACAAACATATGGTTCGTGACGCCTACCCCCTTCCCCTAGTCTCCGACCTTGTCGACAAACTCTGTGATGCCAAGGTGTTCATGAAGTTCGATGTTTGATGGGGCTATAACAATGTCCGAATCAAAGATGGACATCAATGGAAAGCCAACATTATTACTCATAAAGGACTCTTTGAACTGACCATGATGTTTTTTGGTCTCACCAACTCCCCTGCCACCTTCCAAAGGTTCATGAATGACTCCTTCTGCGATATGATCGCCAAAGGATGGCTTGTCATCTACATGGACAATCTCCTTATCTTCTCCCCTGATGAGAAAATCCACGCTGAACGAACCAAGTGTGTCCTCCAGCACATGAAGGAACTCGACCTTCACCTCAAACTCGAGAAATGCAACTTCACCTCCAAAAAAGTTGAATACCTTGGAATGATTGTTAAACCCAGTCAACTCACCATGGACCCTGTCAAGCTTGATGGAATCACATCCTGGCCCACCCCGGAGAAACTCCATGATGTCCAATCCTTCCTCGGTTTCACCAATTTCTACCGGCAATTCATCCCTGATTATTCCTCCGTTGCCCACCCCCTCATTGACCTCACCAAGAAGACCACTCCCTGGGCCTGGTCCCCTGAATGTCAGAAGTCCTTTGATCGCCTCAAAGAACTCTTCCTCGCACACCCAGTCCTCCAACTCCCCAACCTCTCCGCTCTGTTCACTATTGCCACAGACACCTCCAAATTTGCCTCTGGTGCTATCCTCCTCCTGACTGATACCAATGGAGATTGGCACCCTTGTTCCTATCTCTCCCAGTCATTCTCACCAGCAGAACAAAACTATGACATCTATGATTGGGAACTCCTCGCTATCATGTGAGGCCTGAAATCCTGATGCCATTATCTCCATGGCAACTCCCACCTGGTCCAAGTCTTTACGGATCACAAGAACCTGACCTACTTCTGGTCAGCACAGAACCTCAACCGCCAACAAGCCCGTTGGCTCCTTGACCTCGCAGATTTCGATCTGACCATGATTCACATCCCTGGTAAACTTCTTGCTGGCCCTGATGCCCTTTTCTGCTGCCCTGATCTCATCCCTTCGGATGATGCTGACAATGAAGGAGTCACCCTCCTTCCCCCATCTCTGTTTGTCAATGTTGTCAACGCCATGCTCCAGGAGCACATCTCGTCTCATTCTAAGATGGACCCCTTCGTCCTCAAGGCCCTTCAATCCCTTGATGGGACCATTCTCCCCACCTTTTGATCTCACCTGTCCAACTGGCAGTACAATGACAGCATTCTTACCTTTCAAGGATGCGTCTACATTCCCCCCAATGAATCTCTCCAGTGTTCCATTCTCCAGTGCTGCCATGACCATGAGACTGCTGGTCACCCAGGTTATCTCAAGACTCGTCAGCTGGTCACCGCCAAGTTTTGGTGGCCAGGCCTCACCCAATATGTACAAAAGTACGTTGAAGGGTGTGCCTTGTGTCAGCAACACAAGGCCAACACCCACCCCACTGTTCCTCCACTCATCCCCATCCGCTCCACCTGCACCTGCCCCTTCCAGCAGATCTCGTGTGATCTGATCACCAACCTCCCCAAATCCTCAGGTTTTGATACTCTTCTGGTTGTGGTTGACCATGGCCTTACTAAGGGGGTAATTCTCTGCCCTATAAAGAAAACCATCACCGCCGAAGGGGTTGCAGCCCTCTTTTTCCACAAAGTCTTCCTCCAATACGGTCTTTACGATAGAATCATCTCAGACCGAGGCCCTCAGTTTGCCTCTGCCTTTGCCAAAGTGCTAGGAAAAGCCCTCAACTATTCCCTTGCACTCTCTACTGCATACCACCCCCAGACTGATGGTGAAACTGAACGGGTCAACCAGGAAGTTAAAACCTACCTCTGCATCTTCTGCGGGAGTAACCCCACCACATGGTCCGAACTCATCCCCCACACCGAGTTCGCTCACAATCACCATTCCCACTCTGTCACTGGACAGACCCCATTCTATCTCATGATGGAATATGAACCCCGTGCCCTTCCCTTGGTTATCACCGACTCCCACATCCCCGCCATTGAGGACTGCCTCAAATCCCTCATTGCCGCTCACAACGAAGCCCTCGCTGCCCACAAACTCACTCGCCAAGTC